>SKCR01019424.1:0-142524 GCA_019454045.1 Zanthoxylum bungeanum | reverse complement strand
CCAAATGATAAAGTTAGGAAATTATTATAAGTGTATATTATTGACTTATACTTAAAGGAAAGGGTTGTCAAAATGGTTTTGACTTCTTAAGATATTTGTTAAAATTGTTTTAAAGTGAAAATATTTTTTCCTTTACTAAATGTGAAATTCGGCCAACACCCTAAAATAAATATAAGTGTTATATTTTCTTTGAGTTGCAATTGTTGACTTGGTTGAATTATTCATTAAAGTGTAATGATCATTTTATCAAGTTGACAAGTTGGCTTTAATTGAAACAAATTGAAAATATCATGATATTTTTCTTTATACCATTTTCGGCCAAGGCTAAAAAGGGTTGGTATATATTATTTTGTTTCAATTTAGGGTTTAAAACAAGTTCATTAGACACAAATGAAACACAAAAGAAGTTGAGAGGAAAGCTTGAAGGCCTAAAGAAGAAAGCTTGAAAAATCTTATTTTTGTAAGTATTTCTTTAAAGTCTTCAACATGGAAATTATTTCTAACATGCTTGGCATCATTTTGTGTTGCTTTGATGTTCTCTCTACTCTTATAGTTTTGTTTAATTTTTTGTGAACTTGAATGAAAGATTGATGCATGTTTGTAATCTTTAAATGGTTTAAAAGCTTTACTTTTGATTCTTTGAAAATCAAAGTTTCTATTCTAGAGTTAGTAAGCCACTCCTTAGTGACCTAAAATTATTCTATAGTTATTTCAAAGTGGTGAGGCTTATTTGGTGAAGTATTGAATGGATTAAAGTGTTGGATTTTAAAGATTTGGTGAAATTGGATAATTTGGTGAAATTGAAAAATTAGGGTTCTTAACCCATTACAAATTTGGGGCTTTTCATATATGTGATGTATTATGGTATGAATATGATGCTTGTAAAATTTTGGGTTGATTGGATTTGATCTTGGCTTGTTTTTAACAAAATGGACCAAATTGCAATTAATTGAAAAATGGGGGTGCTCACGACAATTTCACAAAAATATGGGGACTTATTGCAAATCTGATTTTGATGTATAAGATATGTTGGAAATCATTTTAGAAGTGATTTAGAATCATCCAAAAATTGTATTTGACAATTTAGGACTAAAATTATCAATTTGTAAAGTATTGGGGCATTTCGGTAATTACCAAGAAATTTGATCTCTTGTGTAATTTTTCAGAATTTGAAAATTGGGTAATTAAATAAATAATTTAATTTAATTTATCCGAGAAAAATTTTGATTTTTCGCGTTTCCGCTGCCTTACCGATTTTCCCCTTAAAACCCCAACAAAATGGTATCAGAGCGAGTCTGATTCTTAGCTCCTGATATGATTAGCCCTTTAAATCTAATGTTTATTCTTGTCTTTACTTAATACATGCATGCTCTATCTTAATTTGATTAAATTTAAAGTGTATGATACTTTATGGAATATCCCCGCTTAATAAGGTTTTGAAGTAACTGGTATTTGGAATACTTGTTTCTTGGTTCGCCTTGTCAATAGGGTTTATAGATACTTTTCTGTGACTACATCAGAGACCTTGCCTCTGCTGTGAGGGTGTAGCCGATAGAGATTTATTTATGCCGGATGTATATTAGATACTAGATAAATTCAAGCGAAAGTGGAATCCTGAACGTGCCCTGGCTGTCAGGGTTACGCAAGTAGCTTGAGTTTATCATTGGCGAGTTTAACCTTGATACGCCTCCTGTGAACGTGCCCAAGCTGTCACAACGAGAAATGGTCAGAACCAAAATCAGAGTCACAATGAGTGTGATTGACAATGAGTTGTCTACCTGTGAATATATGTAGGCGAGACCGTGCCTCTGCTGTGAGTCGAAATATATTCATGGGGTCCACTTCCCATTATGGAATTCGATTTAATTATTGAATTCTCTTTTTCCATTGGGGATTACGGTATTACGTAAAATAATGGGAGGCACTGCTAAGTTTGAAATATTCCATAACTTAAGCAGTGTGTATTATTATGGAAATTGCCGCTTGTTCGTTTCCTTATTCTATTGTTTTTATAGAATTGAACCTATTTTTTCAGTGCACACATATTTTGATATGTTATCTGACTTGACTCTTGGTTATATTTATTCTAGAATAGGTTCTAGATAATACTAGACTAGGATATTATTAGATTGGTCTAAACCATCGGGAACTGTTATTCTGATTTTCTTAAAAATCAAGATGGTTAATCACTTAATTTCTAAGTCATGATAGATAATCTAGATAGATATCCCTTTTAGGATATAATACTTTAGAGAGAATAGTTTCTTGTGCAGTAAAAATTGACTTGAATTAGTTCATGTCTCGAGATTCTTGATTGGCATTAAGAAAGTCAAATTAGGTGTTTGTTTATCTAGTAATGACGTTTCTTAGCTTTAATGACCTTTAGAGGCAATGTGTCCGACACACTTTGCTAATCAGTTATTTACAATTATTGTGAATAGTTGAATGTAAACAGTAAAGCTTAAGAAATGAGATGCGTATAGTTGTGTATAGAAAATATCGATTTTCACAATACTACAACTATATGTATTGGATACCAGATCTTCCGTCTAGTTATTTAAAATATTAGTTAATGATTGTTTTTATATTTGATATCGGAACTTGCGACTATTGGATAATTACTTGTTCTTTAAAAACAATTGTTATATATTTTAAATAAATAGTAGTGTCATTGACGTAGAGATAAACATTAAGAAAAATTATTCGGTAAAGTAAATAATTTAGAACGGTGCTTTATGAGATTTTATCACTTAAGCATTGGATGCTTATTCCATATGGTAAATGATGGTTTGATACGAGATCACACCACATATCCTTATCCATTTAATGAATATTGTATTCGGGAAGGTGATTAAAATCTCGTTTATCCAATGATTTGTCATTGGACCACCAGATTTATTAAACTGATACATAAGATGTATGTAGTTTAATGAATTGTAATTGCTTAAGGTAGTTTTCTTTACTTCGTAACTTAGTTTATGAATTGTCATAACTTAGTTATGTGTTTCTGAAGGAACACATATTGAATGTCTTGAAAGTATCAAGAATTTTCAATCTGTTCTGATGAAACGTAGATTGAACATTTTTTATTTGTTCAAATATATTCAATCTGAAGTTTTTTTGAGAACTCTATCTTTAAAATTCATTACATGTCTTTGAACTATTCAAAGATTTTTGATAGGATCAAACATATGAATTTAAAGTAATTATTTCTAAGATTATTCAGTGAATATGATTCTTATTCAATATTATTCTTCCATGATTCCATCTTGATGGAATTGAGTAGTGGGAGCAGTCAAATCTTATATGATTTGATTCGTTTGACATTGAATGTTACCAAATTAGTTTCAATACTCTTGGGGATATGCTCCAGTAACACTAGTTCATCTTTATAATTTAGGTTCTATTAATTTCTACAGTTACATATATGATATGTATTGGTAGAAAATCCGAATCTTGAAAAGTTTGAGATTTGAATATTTCTTTTAATAATAGTTATTTAATGGAAATTACTTACACCTCGGAGGTATAATTAAAAGTTGATCGTTTATTCTGTTTAATATAATATTGTATTCTATTTGATAGAATATCTTTCCTACGATCCTAAGTAATAAAATCGTTTTATTACTTGGTGTGTAACATCGAATGTTAAGAATTGTAGAAAAGACTTGACTTATTGAAGTCAAATGTGAGAATGATAAATTATAATTGGAACTACGTAATTAATAAGATGAAACGACCATAGTCATCTTCCGTATAAGTCCAATAGGATGTTAGAATCATTTGCGAGTATTTGATACTTAATGGTTCTATTGTTTTCTTATCGAAGAAAATTATCGTATAATTTATAGTGAGAGTGATATTTGATATCGGTTTCGAAAATTACCATTGAACAATAGATCTAAGATTGGTCATAGCTTACTACGATCAAGTTTTGAACTTGATTAAGCTTTCGTTATGAATAGTTCATAAAATGTGCTAAATGTTTCCGCAGCAAAAGCAATGTGAGCTGATTAATGGTTTGACCTTTACAATATGACAGTGAGAAAGGTTATACTCAACAATGTATTGTAGATTCTGAGAAAACTTGTCTCTAGTCGCACTGATTGAACAATTTACGATCTGTTGGTTAATGTTGATATTAAATTGTGTATTTTAGCTAAAGAATTCAAAGTGGCATTTTTGAATGGCTTCTTCGGATAAGAGATCAGTTGTGATTTCTTTGTTTGAAGAGTACATTCTGGAATGGCCCTAGAGTTTGTGTTCTGCTGAGATTTAAGTTTGGTATACTAGCTTATAGAGCCTATTGTAGACTCGGGTGACCATTCTGAAAATCTGTGTTCTCTAATTTTGATATCAGTCAGATTGTCTGATTTTATCAAAGAATAGAGAACACATTAATGATAAAAGGGTTAGTGGGAACGTACAAATTTCTTTCTAGTGTTATATATCCTAACGACATTATCATTATTATTGTAATAAAGAGATGTTTGTGAGGTAAAATATTTACCTATGTCTTCTTTACTCCGTGAAAGCAGTGGGAGTAATCTCTGTTATATTCGATATAAAGTTTTATATAAGATATAAAACTAAGAGACTTGTGAGATACTCATATTATTCATGCATTAGATATGATCTAATAAAAGACACAACAAGGCTATATGTATGACAGTTAGTATAACTGTTTGACAGTTAATATGTGTCTTGTATATAATATTCATCTTTCATAAAGGATGATTCCTTTTTCGAATGAGATATTGATTAGAATGTTTAATCAATCTTATGTATCATTTGATGATAACATAATGAATACTTTATTATGTGCGATTAAAGATATCGATTTAATCGTAATTTTTACGAGTTATTTTGATATCCAATAGACCATAAGATGGATCTTGAAACACGTTCTCTGTGATCTTTGAGAAATTAAGATTGAGTTTCTAATTCATGGAGAATACAGTTTGCAACCATTAGGGTCATATTAGTTTTGAGACTAATTATGACGTTAGACAGTCTACGTCATAAAGAGTCAGAAAAGATGCAGTGGGAGTGTCACAGAGGATTATACTTTGTGAGTGGAATTATATGCAACTTATGAATATTGACTTATGAAGTTACATATTGACCTGATAAATTAAAAGTTTTGTATTGCTATTATGCTTGCGTTGTCTTCATAGTATTTTGGATTTGATCACTAAATACTTGGACAACTCAGTAGCTGTAGCACAATACTGATGTAGCATCAGAGTCATATTAATGTATAATTTTGATTCTACAAAATATGAATGATGCTGGCTATGGGAAACGATGGAGTTTGTATGACAAACTCAATATGTTATAACAGACCTACTTCTTGTTGCCTACTTGTATATGATACACATTGAGATGTGTATATGATACCGTGGATTGGCACAAGAGCAATGAGAGAAATTGTTGGGGTTGGTGCTCAGAGCGCCAATCCGCATCGTATCTATGTCTGATTCATGAATACGATCAATTCATTTTTCCATAATATTACTTATTTATGGTTGCACCTCTTGTTTTTATATACGTATTCGATCTGATTACGATTATATTGAAACTAAATGTGGTTTAGTGATATGTATGTATTAGACAAAGACCCGATAATATATATGCAGTACACAGTTACGAAGGTAGTTTGTAATTGACATTGGGAAGTGTCACTGCTAAATATATATTATCAAATATAGTTCCTGGTCAAGATTTACTAACGCGGGTCGGTTAGTCAAATCTGTTAGACCAGTACATGTCATATATCGAGACTTTGTCCGATGGTTGATCCCAATAAACCATGAGTCTGGGGAGACTCGTATAGACGTGTATGTGTTTATAGTGGATAAACACTGAACGACTCACCGAAGATTCTTAATGGATGGTACACCGACGTCAATAAGAATCTTCTCGGGTTGAGTAGCATAGTGGTCCTTCGACTTGAGATACCATTGTGGATGTATGAGACATCCTCCACACTTAGATGGCATTCACGTCGCCGATCTATTTAGATCAGACCTCCGCTTGTTCGTTAGGTGTGGACCGATCCTCAGGATATCATGTGTGTTTCAAGATAGGATCCGTCAGTTCTGTGTACAGAGCATAGGTAGTCCATATGTGATTAGCAATCAGTTAAATCTATGGCCATAATATACTTCGGAAGTGAGTTCCGAATGTTATTTATAGATTGCTAATAGAACCGTCGACGGGATAATACCTATAGAGATTTGACGTTTACATCTATATCTCTGGGATTATCCGGATAACTGTGATGGAGAGATTATACGTATGTAATGACATCGACCTGTATGATTCAGCGAGTTTATCCGTGGTCATCATAATTTACGGGTAGGTAAATTATGGATATGAAATTGGATTCCGTGACGGATATACCTGAATCTAGAGAGTCTCACTAATGAAATATACTCGTAGAGCACTAGGGCGACTTTTATAAATAATGGTGATTGTTTATAAATCGTTTAAACGTTAAACGAAAAATACATGCAAATAGGCCGAACCGTCATTTCCTAATTAATGTGTATTTATATTTAATATATGATATTATTAAATACACATTAATAAATTGTCAAATAAAGGTATTTGACATATATCATTTATATATGTATTTGAGATATTTAAAGTAAATATAATACATATATTTGAGATATTCGTATTTGATTAATTAATTAATTATTTAATTATTAAATATTAATATAATTAAAATATAAATATCTTACCAAATGATAATTTATGAAATGATTATAAGTGTATATTATTGACTTATACTTAAAGGAAAATGTTGTCAAAATGGTTTTGACTTCTTAAGATATTTGTTAAAATTGTTTTAAAATGAAGATATTTTTTCCTTTACTAAATGTGAAATTCGGCCAACACGCTAAAATAAATATAAGTGTTATATTTTTTTTAAGTTGCAACTGTTGACTTGGTTGAATTATTCATTAAAGTGTAATGATCATTTTATCAAGTTGACAAGTTGGCTTTAATTGAAACAAATTGAAAATATCATGATATTTTTCTTTATACCATTTTTGGCCAAGGCTAAAAAGGGTTGGTATATATTGTTTTGTTTCAATTTAGGGTTTAAAACAAGTTCATTAGACACAAATGAAACACAAAATAAGTTCAGAGGAAAGCTTGAAGGCCTAAAGAAGAAAGCTTGAAAAATCTTGTTTTTGTATGTATTTATTTAAAGTCTTCAACATGGAAATTGTTTCTAACATGCTTGGCATCATTTATTGTTGCTTTGATGTTCTCTCTACTCTTATAGTTTGTGTTTAATTTTTTGTGAACTTGAATGAAAGATTGATGCATGTTAGTAAGCTTTAAATGGTTTAAAAGCTTTACTTTTGATTCTTTGAAAATCAAAGTTGCCATTCTAGAGTTAGTAAGCCACTCCTTGGTGACCTACAATTATTCTAGAGTTATTTCAAAGCGGTGAGGCTTGTTTGGTGAAGTTTTGAATGGATTAAGTGTTGGATTTTAAAGATTTGGTGAAATTGGACAATTTGGTGAAATTGAAAAATTAGAGTTCTTAACCCACTCCAAATTTGGGGCTTTTCATATATATGATGTATTATGGTATGAATATGAAGCATGTAAAGTTTTGGGTTGATTGGATTTGATCTTGGCATGTTTTGAACAAAAAGGACCAAAATATAATTAATTGAAAAATGGGGGTGCTCATAGCAATTTCACAAAAATATAGGGACTTGTTGCAAATCTGATATTTATGTATAAGATATGTTGGAAATCATTTTAGAAGTGATTTAGAATCATCAAAAATTATATTTGACAATTTAGGACTAAAATGATCGATTTGCAAAGTATTGGGCCATTTCGATAATTACTACGAAATTTGATCTCTTGTGTAATTTTTCAGAATTTGAAAATTGGGTAATTAAATAAATAAGTTTATTTAATTGATTCGGGAAAAAATTTGAAATCGGAAAATTTTGATTTTCCGCGTTTCCGCTGCGTTACCGATTTTCCCCCTTAAAACCCCAACAGTGATTCCACACAATATTATTCTAATGATGAATTGACTCTCTTATATATGTGTAATAACTCAGTTTGCTAACTTGGAACACGAAGATATGCAAAAGCCTCTGTCGATGGTCAGACGTAATACCCAAATAACCCAATTAATCATATGTCTATGTTAACCGAGTTACCTGAATTCATTAAGTTCAAGTTCCAATTATGGCTACCCCCGCCCGATAGGTATATTTCTATCATGTAAGAAAATCTATTTAGGGTTATCTATCCTTAAGGAAGATCGTGACCTATTGAATCTAAGGCCGAAACCTGAAATCTATTTTCCAAGTTCATTTTAAGTTTACCACACCAATCTTATTGGTAATCAGGCAACAAGAAACATTAAGATTAAGATTCAATAAACAAGCCAAAGTATTACCCATAATATAATTAAATCAATTATTAAGCATATGAATATTGTGTTTCATCAATTCCCTAGAATAAAAAGAAAGTGATGGGGTTAGGTGATCCACATTTAATATTTCAAACCTAGGAATCTCACTTATTATAATATGGAATTTGTTAGTATTATCCAATTAAGTCAAACCAGCCATAATGGCGATGTCATTACTTATCCATAAACCGGCCATATAGGCGGTAATCATCTGTCACCTGAAGACCGACCATATAGGCGGTGTCACATTATGTTACATAAATAAAATCAGCCATTAAGGCGGTATTAACTTTTAATCCATGTGATTAGTTTACAATTTCCATATTATAAATTAAGTGAGATTGACTAGATAATCATATAAAATGTTTCATGCGTCCTCCAGTGGAAATTAAGTACGAAACATAAAATAAAAATAAAACAAATAAACTATTATTAAAACTATAAATAAAAGTACATAATTAAGAGTACAAAAATATAAATACACAAGATCGGTCCTCAGATCCTTATTCAGAACCTTCTGGAAAATATGAAAATTAAAAATGAAATCGAATTCTATTTATAGGTAAAAAATCCTTCTGCGTGTCGCGACGTAGATAGCCTTGCACGTCACAACGCGTTCTTCTGATATCCAAACACGTGTCCACGGAGCGCTGTGTGTCGCAACGCGTAGGTCATCTACATCGCGATGCACAATAGTAATTGTCGACAGCTTCTTAATAGAGGGGCGTCGGGACGCAAAAAGGTATGCGCGTTGCGACGTGTCATGTGCAGAAATTCCCATTTTGTCCTTTTTCGTCTGATTTTCGTCTTTTTACTCACGATTTGATTTCATTATGTCCTAAATCTTTATTTATCTGCAAAACACAAAAACACATTAAAACGTTCATCAAACCCGAAAAACTAACCAAAATATTAGGTCAAAGAGGCGGTAAAATGTGATATATTTTTCGCTCATCACGCCTCCAAACCTAACATTTTGCTAGTCCTCAAGCAAAACAAACAAAATAAAAAGCAATAAATAACTTTAAAATAAAATTTAAACTAAGGTACTTTCATAGGGATCACAATTGCATTTAGCGTATGTAACAAGCCTTTAAACCCCTAGATGGTCCCTAGTGGACGAGTTGTAGTCTTATGAGGGCTTACAGCGACGATACCCACAAACGTCAAACTAATGCACACAAAAGTGACCAGCGTGATCTGACACGTATAACACAAGTGCACGTATCGTTCAAGTAGTATAAAATGTATCGATCCCACGAGGACTTAATACCTTTGTTATCAATTTATGAAGATGGTCAGATGCAAATACCCAGAATAACCCTATTAATCATATTCCTATGTCAACCAAGTTATCATAATTCATTAAGATTAAGTTCCAATTATGGATACCCCAGTCCGACAGGTATATTCCTATCATGTAAGGAAATCTATTAATGTTCTATCCTTAAGGAAGATCGTGGGCTGTTGAGTCTAGGGCCTTAAACCTAAAATCTTTTTTCCAAGTTCATTTTAAGTTTACCAGATCAATCTTATTAATGGCCAGTTAACAAGAAACATTAAGACTAATGCTCAATAAATAAACATTTATATTACCCAAACCGTAAAATAACCCCTTATAAACCAGTGATATTGGAATTCATCACAACCCTTAATAACAGATTTAGTTACAACACATATCTAAGACTAGTAAAAGCTTAAATAAAATAAATGACATGAAGTAAATGCAGGAAATTAGAAAGGTAAAAATACAATAAAAGAAAATGATGGGGGTTAGAGGATCCACTTTCATTACTTCTATTTAAATATCTCCCTTATTATAATATATTAACTGTGCGTGATAATTACAAACTGACCATATAGGCGGTATCCTGATTAAGTCAAATTTTTAATTAATTCCAATTGATCATACATGCGGTATCCATGTTTTGTCAGGTTAAAATCAATTTAATTAAGTCCAACCGACTATAAAGGCGGTATCCTATTAAGTAAGGTTTTAAATAGTTTATATATTATAATTAAGGGAGGTTAATCTAAATATTAGTAATAAAAGCTTAACATTTCACCCCAGCAGAGAGGAGTTACCTCCTTATGCTAAAAGTAAAATAAAAACAGAAAAGTAAAGAAAAGAAAGTTCTATTGCGAAAAGTAAATAAAATTAAATACAGAAAGCTGTAAATAAACAAACAAGATACAATATTCTTAGTATTCTTAAGGAATTCCTTAGAAGAAAGTATGAATTGGAATTCGAAATCGGCCTCAATTTATAGGCAAATCCTGGCCTCACGGATTGCGACGTGTGGAATCTTGCGCGTCGTGACGCGCTGTAGATTGATGACACGTGGCACGGGCTTCGCTGAGATGATGACATGTGGTTGTCGGTAGAATTATTGGCTGGGCATCGCAATGCGTAAGGGTGTTCACGTCGCGACGCTGACGTCAGCATGAGGCAATCAATGACGTTTTTTCAATAATGAGTGTCGGCAGTATGTGATGGTGACACATGTCCGGCGCACGTTAGCAGATTTGATGTGATGTTGACACATGGCAGGCATATTTTAGCAAGTGTGCATGTTAGCAAAATTCTCTGATTGTGACACGTGCCCGGTGCATGATAACAGACGGCGCATTTTAGCACGAAGTATTTTAGCAAATGACACATTTTAGCAGGAAATTTACATTTTTATCCGTTTTCTGCTGTTTTGGCCCCGATTTGATTCTAGAGAGTCCTGTTATTTTTTTTTATCTATAAAATACCACAAAACACATCAAAATATTCACAAAACCTAAGAAACTATGCGAAATATTAAGTCAAATGAGTGGGAAATATTGATCTATTTACCACTCATCACACCCCCAAACCTAACATTTTGCTAGTCCTCGAGCAAAACAAAAAAATAAAATAACATAAACATCCTAAAAATAAAAATAAAAATAAAAATAAGCCATTTCTGTAGGGATCACAGTTGCATTTAGCATATGCAACAAGCCTTTAAACCCCTAGGTGTCCCTAGTGGACGAGTTGTAGTCTCGTGAGGGCTTACAGTGACGATACCCACAAATGTCAAACTAATGCACACAAAAGCAAAAAGACGAGAGAAAAGAGAATAAACAAGTTAGTGATTAAACAAGTGAAACTGCTTATCCAAGTTAGTAGTTGTTTTCTTTCTTTCTAAATTACCAAATAAGTAAATTCTTCGATTAATTTTACCATTCTTCATATACACACTCAACAAAATATTAATCAACTCATTGTGCCCACAATAATCACAAGTGTAGTTGAAAAGAGAGTAATATTTTTTTTCATAAAGTTATATTATAATTCACACATTTTTAGTAATGGAATATTTTTCTGATTTTTCCATTTTTCTTATTTATTTATATACAATATCTTCCATCCATGTAGCAAGCTTTGGGCCAGTGTCTCCCAAACCAGTTGGCTTTAGGGCACTAGGTGTTAAGACACCCATACTGACTTAATTACTCAGATTTCAGATATATATGTATATTTTGTTTTATAACATCTTCAATTCATGTAGCGAGCTTTGGGCCAGTGACTCCCAACCAGTTGGTTTTAGGGCACTAGGTGTTAAAACACTCATACAGACTTAATTACTCGGATCTCAGATGTTTTTTTTCCGTCACTTTTTTATATGCTTCCTTTAATTAAACTAGAGCACTTAATATTACAAACTTTTCAATGACAACTCATGTCTGTATGTTACCATGCATGTTGATAATACCTGTCAACTGAGCATATGAAGATCCATTTTAGTGAGTTTTATGGAGAATTCACAAATTAAATAATTCAAAAGGAAATAAACAAAAATTAACTTGTTACGAAATAGGTTGAGATACGTCTCATGAGTGAAAATTTCTTACACAGCTATCTAACACCAATTTCACCTGATTAATCAAATTAAAACTCAAAAACAAAATATTTTTTTAATTTTTTTCGAATTTTTTAATTTTTTGAAAATTTTTGACTAAAAATCAAATAAAAACAACACAATAAAAACAAGATACTATTCAACTATTCCCCTCCCCCAAAATTAATGAGACATTGTCCTCAATGTCTGAAAAAGTAGAAGATGAGTTTAGAATATAGTAACTGGTTAGCTGAAATTCTACATCCAAAATGCAAATTAAAGATTAAGATACATATTTATCCGACGCTTCTTACCACGATCGTTATCAGACCAGTTAATCTTGGAAATGATAGGGTCAATTTATGGTTCAAAGGCTAAAATTTGGTCAATTAAATCATGGGCAGTTCTGGCAGTAAAAAGGAGGATCTTTTACAGGTTTTGACACGAACCAATTTCTTTGAGCATCATCAAGAAACACAGAAATAAAATCATAAAATCCATCAGCATTATATAGTCCAATCGGTTTCTGGTGTATGTTCAAGTTCGCCCAAGATAGTATTGTAAAAATTTCATCTATCTTGCCCAAGCCACCTGGCAAAGCAATAAAAACATCAGCATGATTAATCATTTCAACCAGCCGTTCAAACATACCTGGCACGATCAGTTCCTCTCCGTTTGATGGTCCTATTAGATTCGCCTCTGCCAAAGGTCTTGGGATGATTCCCAAGACTTGACTGGCTCCTTCCTGTATAGCCCTTGAAATGATACCCATTAGTCCAAGATTGCCACCACTATATAATAAGTGCATATTCCTTTCAGCTATGACTCTGCCCAATTCCTGTGCCACCGCAACGAATTCCGATTTAGAGCCGACACTAGTACCGTAAAAAAACAGATGTTTACAACTCGTCTTCTTTGAGTGACTTCCATTTTTTTTTTTTTTGTATTTCTTTCTCAAATCTGGATGCCTTTAAAAGTGCAATGATGAGTTAATTTATAGCACCAGAAAAGGGTGAGTAATAATATTACTAATACCTTCCAGATGATAATTATTAGTTAAATAGTAAAATATATCGTGAAAGTTAAAAAGTCTGGATCCTGTCGGAGAAAATAAATAACAATACAAATCACAATTATTAGTTAAAGACATAGAATAATATTTAAAAGAAGTAACGACTTGAATGACGTCTATACGTCAGGGACAAGCTTCCTATCCAATTTTCTTATAAATTGGCAAACAGGGTCTTTTAGAGTCAGATTCCCGAGACTTAATATTGTTGTTCTTTTCAAAATTGTGCATATAAAATGTGAATTGCATGATGCACATATCCACTAGAATGCGTCTCAAGAGTCTTAGATATGTCATCCAAAGACTCCTTACTCAAGCCATCTCTAATGAATTTAATTTTATCTTCACGGTTATCAGACACCATTCCTAAAGAACGACAACGAGTATTACATGTCATACGTGCACATTTATAGCAAACACCAATTCTTTTAGCTCTTCTATTTTTAGCATAAGTGCTTCTTCCTAAACTAGGTAGATACGAAACAAAAGAGTCAGGGACTCACCTGCCAATCAGACTCGTGCTTCAATAATCCAACGAATGTCATTAGGAATACCTTTGATCATCAGAATTCTCATTCGTTCCAAGCGAGCTTTGTAGACTTTCATCAGAGAGTTTTGTGGGAGAGAAGGAAATTGCTTGTAAAGATTTGCGAGAACTTCTTCCATCCTGAAATGTGACTTTACCTACACAAATTAAAGACACAAAAATAAATCACACCAAATCTGAATATATACAGAAATTGCATGGGTTGCCTCTCATCTAGCACTAAGTTTAACGTCGTCAGCTAGACATGACTGCCCGAACGTTAGGTTGGATCTAAAGTGCGACATTTTTTTTTATCGCTCAAATGATTCTCCCTAGTAGTGTTTGACACGCTGGCTGTTAACTTTGAATGTGTTGTTGGACTTGGGGTTGTATATCTCAACAACTCCGTAGGGTAACACCTGAGTAATCACAAATAGACCTGACCACTTGGATTTCAGCTTTCCAGGGAAAAGTTTCAACTGTGAATCGTATAACAACACCTGCTGCCCTGACTCCAGTCATCTACGCACTATTTTTTTATCATTCCATTTCTTGGTATTTTCTTTGTACAGTTTGGCATTCTCATAACCATGTAGGCGAAATTCCTCCAATTCGTTAAGTTGGTGGAGTCGTTTCTCTCCTGCTACTTATAGATCAAGATTTAACTTCGTCAGTGCCCAATACGCTTTGTGTTCAAGCTCCACTGGCAGATGGCATGTTTTCCCAAACACCATTCGATATGGGGGCACACCGATGGGTGTCTTGTAAGCTGTCAGGTAGGCCCATAATGCGTCATCCAATTTTTCAGACATGTCCTTCCTTGTTGATCAAACGGTTCTCTCCAGGATCCTTTTGATCTCCCTATTTGAAACTTCAACCTGTCCATTTGACTGTGGATGGTAAGCAGTGGCAACTTTATGAGTAACTCCGTATTTGGATAGAGTGCATCGAAGTATCTGTTGCAGAAATATGTGCCACCATCGCTGATAATTACACGAGGTGTTCCGAAGCGATTGAAAATATTCTTTTTAAGGAATTTTATCACCACTTTTGAATCATTTGATGGCAATGTTATTGCTTCAACCCATTTGGAGATGTAGTCTACTGCAACTAGTATATACAGGTTTCCGAATGATGGAACAAATGATCCTATAAAATCAATTCCCCATACATCAAATATCTCCACTTCCAGAATGTTTTGCAGATGTCCTTCATTTCTCATTGAAATATTTCCCATTCTCTGGAACCTGTCATATTGAAGAGCAAATAAGTAAGCATCTTTAAATACAGTTGGCTAGAACAAACTTGATTGTATGACTTTGGTTGCAGTTTTATTCCCACTGAAGTATCTACCATAGATGATGAATGAAAATGCTACAAGACATTATTAACCTCCTCTTGTGGAACACAACGTCTCAGTAATTGATCAGCACAACGTTTGAACAGGTATGACTCATCCAAGACATAGTGCTTAACTTCTTTGAAGAACTTCTTTCGTTGCTGATGTGTCTATTCCAATGGCCATTTTCCCAATACTATGTAGTTGACATAGTCAGTATACCAAAGGACATCATGATGTTTCATGGCAAATAACTGTTCATCTGGAAAAGTTTCTTTGATTGTCGGTCATTACCAGCTGTTTGTCCATTCATGAGCCTCGATAAGTGATCTGCCACTTGATTTTCTGTCCATTTCCTGTCTCAGATCTCCACGTCAAATTCTTGAAGTAAAAGCACCCAACAGATCAATCTAGGTTAGACATCTTTCTTCGCGATCAGGTATTTGATTGCTGAATGATCTGTGTAGACCACCACTTTAGGACCCAGGAGATAGAAGCATAATTTATCAAAAGCAAACACAACTGCAAGCAACTCATTTTCAGTGGCTGTGTAGTTGAGTTGAGCTTCATTCAGAGTTCTGCTGGAGTAGTAAATGGCATGGATAATTTTTGCTTTGCGTTGTCCCAAAACTGCACCTACAGTAAAATCACTAGCATCGCACATCACCTCAAATGGAAGGGTCCAGTCTGGTGCTACTATGATGGGGCAGAGACCAGCTTCTGTTTCAAGATTTCAAAAGCTTCGTGGCATTCTTTGGTGAAGTTGAAAGGCACATATTTCTCCAGAAGATTGCACAGAGGTTTAGCAATCTTGGAGAAGTCTTTGATAAATCTCCTGTAAAAGCCTGCATGTCCGAGAAAACTCCGAATCCATTTGATAGAGGATGATGGAGGTAGTTTTTCAATTGTTTCGATCTTTTCTTTGTCTACCTTGATTCCCTTTTGTGAGATCCGATATCCCAGGACGATGCCTTCCTGCACCATGAAGTGGCATTTCTCCCAGTTGAGTACCAGGTTGGTATCTTCACATCTTTGTAGCACCTTTTCCAGATATTACAAGCAGTGGTCGAACGAGTCTCCAAACACAAAGAAATCATCCATGAAAACCTCCATACTTTTTTCCCACATGTGTGAGAAGATGGCCATAATGAACGTTGAAATGTAGCAGGAGCATTAAATAGTCCAAATGGCATTATGTGGAAAGCAAAAGTACCATACGGATATGTAAAAGTGTATTTCTCCTGATCTTCTAGGGCGATGGCAATCTGATTGTACCCCGAGTATCCGTCCAGAAAACAATAGAACTCATGTCCCACTGACCGGCATAAACACACACGTATAACGCAAGCGCACGTATCGTTCAAGTAGTATAAAAATATCGATCCCACGAGGACTTAATATCTAATCTATTAATTTTATGAGGTCAAATGATTACTAGTATGTAACAGGTTGTTTGATTGATTTGAAATGGTGACGATTCTAAATTTAAAAACAAGTAGATAAAATTGTTCGAAAATAGGTCTTATGAAAATTCAATAGTAAAAACTATCTAGGGTTGTGATTTCTTCCAATATCATTTTAAAGATGAAGTGGTTATTTTATGTTTGTGTAATAAATCGGTTTACTAACCTGGAACACTAAATTATATAAAAGCCTATGTCGATGGTCAGACGCAAATACCCAGTTTAACCCAATTGAACCATATGTCTATGTCAACCAAATTATCTGGATTCATTAAGTTTAAGTTCCAATTATGGCTACCCCCGCCCGACAAGTATGTGTCTATCCTGTAAGGAAATCTATTAAAGGGTTATCTATCCTCAAGGAAGATCGTGGGCTATTAAGTCTAAGGCTGAAACCTAAAATTCCTTTGTCAAGTTTATTTTAGATTTACCACATCAATCTTATTAGTGGCAAATTAACAAGACGCATTAAGCTTAAGACTTAATAAGTAAACCTTTAAATTACCCAAACTATAATTTAACCCTTTATAAACCGGTGATATTGGATTTCATCACAACCCCAGATAACTGGCTTAGTAACGACACATAATTACGGGTAGTAAAAAAAACTTAAATAAAATAAAAGACATAAGTAAAATACTGAAAATTAAATATTGAAAATTAAATACTGAAAAGTAAATGCTGAAAGTAAATGCTGGAATTAAATACTGAAAATTAAATGCTGAAAAGTAAATGCTGAAAGTAAATTACTGAAAAGTAAATTGCTGAAAAGTAAATTGCTGAAAAGTAAATTGCTGAAAAGTAAATTACTGAAAAGTAAAAACTGAAAATTAAGGAAAGAAAAGTATTGTGCGTAAAAGTAAATTGCGGAAAGTAAAAACTGAAAAGTAAAGAAAAGAAAGTGCGAAAGCGGAAATTAATTACTGAAAGCTGTAAATAAACAAACAAGATACAATCTTCTTAGTATTCTTAAGGAATTCCTTAGAAGAAAGTATGAATTTTACAAATGAAATGGCTTGGTATTTATAGGCAAAATTTTGCCACCATCAAATCATCTACCAAATCCATTATTAATTGCTTTACTAATTGCTCCACTAATTGCTCCACCAAATCCATTATTAATTGCTCCACTAATTGCTCCGCCAAATCCATTATTAATTGCTCCACTAATTGCTTATCATGTTTGGTGGTGATTTGATAATTTTTATTATTTATTTATTAATTTATTTTTTGCCTTGAAAATGATTGAAAGTGACTTTAATAATTACATATAACATACTTCTAAATGGTTCATCAATTTCGGGCATGAAATCTTCAGAATTCCAAATTATTTTCTCTTTAAAAGTTGTATAACTTTGAGTCTTCTTTAATCTGGAACTTGAATGTGCTAAATCCGATATCGGAATAAAATTTTATGCCCAAAATACAACAGATGTGCAAAACTGGAATTTCCAAAACTGCACTTCGTTAAAAACGCCCTTTCAAGTTTCCAATCTGCAAAATTAAATTATCAAGTCCAATAATTGCCCTTATTTGACCCATATTTTGTCCTAAATGATTTCATTAAGATATGATATTATTTTATCTGCAAAATAAACTAAAACACATCAAAACGTTCATCAAACCCGAGAAACTAAACAAAATATTAAGTTAAAGGGGTGGTAAATATTGATATATTTTTCGCTCATCACACCCCCAAACCTAATATTTTGCTAGTCCTCGAGCAAAACAATAAAATAAATTACAAGAAACAATTAAAATTAAACTAAGCCACTTTCGTAGGGATCACGGTTGAATTTAGCAGATGCAACAAGCCTTTAAACCCCTAAGTGTCCCTAGTGGACGAGTTATATTCTCGTGAGGGCTTACAGCAATGATACCCACAAACGTTTTACAAAAGTAAAAAGAGTGAAACTAATGCACACAAAAGCAAAAAGACAAGAGAAAAGAGAATAAAGAATTTAGTGACTAATCAGGTGAATCTTCTACTCCAAATCAATAGTTGTTTTGTTTCATTCTAAATTACCGAATAAGTAAATTCTCCGATTATTTTTACCATTCTCCATATACACAGTCGAAAAAATATTAATCAACTCATTTTTTCCCACAACAGTCATAAGTGCAGTTGATAAGAGAGTAATATTTTTATCCTAAAGTTCTATCAGATTTCACACCTTTTTGTAGCAATGGAATAATTTTTCTGATTTTTCAGATTTTTTCTTTGATTTTTCTCTATTTTTTACTTATATACAATATCTTCCATTTATGTAGCGAGTGTTGGGTCGGTGGCTCCCAAACCAGTTGGCTTTAGGGCACCAGGTGTTAAGACACCCCTACGAACTTAATTACTCAGACTTCAGATATATATATCGGATCTCAGACGTTTTTTTTTTTTACTCCATTGCTTTTTGAGATGCTTCCTCTAATTAAACTAGAGCACTGAATATTACAAACTTTTCAATTTTAGCTCATGTCTGTATGTTACTATATATGTTGATAATACCTGTCAACTGAGCATATGAAGATCCATTTTTGTCCGTTTTATGGAGAATTCACAAATTAAATAATTCAAAAGGAAATAAACAAAAATTAACTTATTTCGAAAATAGGCTTGAGTTACGTCTCCGGAGTGGAAACTCCTTACTCAGATATCTCTTACCAATTTTACCCTTTTAGTCAAAATAAAACACAAAAACGCAAAATATTTTTGGAATTTTTGAAAAATTTTCAATTTTTTTTTATTTTTCGAAAAATTTTGGACTAAAAATAAAAACAACACACAAACTAAAAACAAGGTACTGATCAACTAATTCCCTCCCCCAAACCTAAATGAGACATTGTCCCCAATGTCTTAAAAAGTAGAAGAAGAGTTTAAAAAATAATACCTGGTTAGCTGAAATTCTACAGGAAATTAAAGGTTAAGATCCAATTAATCCTACGCCTCTTACCACGATCGTCCTCAGACCAATTTATCTTTGAAAGAATTGGGTCAACTCGTGGTTCATAGGCTATGAGTTGGTCTATTAGATCCGGAGCAGTTCTAGCAGTAAAGAGGATTTATTTCAAAGGTTTTGACACGAACCCATTTCTCCGGGCATCATCAAGAAACACACAAAGAAAATCATAAAATCCATCAACGTTGTACAACCCAATTGGTTTCTGGTCTATGTTCAGGTTCGCCCAAGATAGCACAATAAAAATTTCCTCCAATGTACCCAAGCCACCTGGCAAAGCAACAAAAGCATCAGCACGGTTAATCATTTCTACCAAACGTTCAGACATACCTAGCACGATCAGTTCCTCTCCGTTTGATGGTTCAATAAGATTTTCTTCTTCCAAGGGTTTTGGGATGATTCCCAAAACGTGACTGCCTCCTTCCTGTACAGCTTTTGAAATGATCCCCATAAGTCCAAGATTGCCTCCGCCATATATTATGTGCATATTTCTTGCAGCTAAGACTCGACCCAATTCTTGTGCTACTTCTACGTATTGTGGCTTAACACTACTACCGCAAAACACACAGATGTTTTCAACTCGTCTTCTTGAAGTGGCTTCCATTTTTTATATGTATTTCTTTCTCAACTCTGGATGCCTTCAAAAGTGCAATGACGGGCTGAATTTATAGTACCTGAAAAGGGTGAGTAAAAATAACACAAGTATCTTCCAGAGGACGATTAGTAGCGAAATAATATCGTGATAGTCAAAAAGGTCTGGATCCAGTCGGAGAAAATAAAAGAAAATAACAAAACAAATCACAATTATTAAGAAAAGACAAAGAGATATAATATTTACAAGAAAAGTAACGGCTTGATTGACGTCTATGCGTCAGGGACAAGCTTCCCATCCAATTTTCTTATAAAATGGCAAACATGGTCTTTTTGAGTCAGATTCCCAAGACTTAATTGTTGTCTTTCTTTTGGGAATTGTGTATGTAATTTGCGAATGGCTATGTGAACATATCCACTGGGATGCGTCTCAAGAGTTAAAGATATATCATCTAAAAACTCCTTACTCAAGCCATCCCTAATGAATTTAATTTTGTCTTCGCGATTATCAGACACCATTCCTAAAGAACTAAAACGAGTATTGCAATTCCAGCGTGCACATTTATAACAAACACCCATTTGCTTAGCTCTACGTTTCTTTGCATAGGTGTTTCTTCCAAAACCAGGCAGATGTGAAATAAAAGATTCAGAAGACTCACCTGCCAATCGGACCCGTGCTTCAATAATCCAACGAATGTCAGTAGGAATACCTTTGATCATCATAATCTCATCCGTTCAAAGCGAGCTTTGTAGACTTTCATCAGATATTTTTGAGGGAGAGAATGAAATTACTTGTGAAGATTTGCGAGAGCTTCTTCCATCTTGAAATGACTAAATCTGTAAAAATTAAACACACAAAAATAAAACACACCAAATCACAATATATACAAAAATTGCATGGGTTGCCTCCCTGCTAGCGCTAAGTTTAAAGTCGTCAGCCAGACTTGACATCTCGAACGTTAAGCTGGATCTAAAATTGTAACACTTTCTTTTTGTCGCTCAAATGATTCTCCCCAGTAGTGCTTGACACGCTTGTTTTTAACCTTGAAAGTTTTGTTGGAGTCAGGATCATGTATCTCAACGGCTCTATCTGGTAAAACTTTGGTGATCACAAATGGACCTGACCACCGTGATTTTGGCTTCCATGGGAAGAATTTCACCCTTGATTTGTTTAACAGTACCTTCTGCCCTGGTTCCAGTTGTATACGCACTAACTTCTCATCTTGTCTCTTCTTAGCCTTTTCTTTGTACAATTTCGCATCCTCAAAAGGCTGATTGTGAAATTCCTCTAATTCGTAGAGCTGGTGGAACTTTTTCTCTTATGTTGGTTGTAGTGCAAGAATTGTCTTCTTTAGTACAAAAGACGCTTTTTCTTTAGGCTCCATAGGCAATTGACATGTTTTAAGTTGGTCAGTAGAACTTTGCATTGCATTGGAGTTCTAAATGGTATTGTGTATCACATCGAGTTTGAACATGCCTTCCTCCTTCTTTTCATCATCTGGGAAATATGAGCGTTCTATCAGCAATTTATAGTGAGACTGAAGTTGGCATTGTTTCTCCAATCTGTAATTTCCTAAAAATAGAAAAAGGCATCAAGTTAACACTCGCACCTAAATCACACAGAGCCTTACCAAAGTCATGTTCTCCTATGGTGCAAGGAACAGTGAAACTGCCAGGATCTTTCAATTTGGAGGAAGGTTTCTCATGATGGCGCGTGCATTCTTCTGATAATGCTACTGTCTCATAATCTCCCAATCAACGCTTTCGTGAAAGAATGTCTTTCATGAATTTGGCATAGCTGGGCATTTTTTCCAACGCTTCTGCAAATGGAATGTTGATATGCAGCTTTTTGAACACCTCCAAGAATAGAGCAAACTGTTTGTCCAGTTTATTCTTCCGAAGACGCTGAGGAAAAGTGGAGGTTGAGTGATCTGTTCATTTTCCTTTGCTTCTTTTTCCTCCATCTGTTGCTTTGTTTCTTTCGGAAAATCTTCAATTGTTGTTGCCTTGATTCCAAAATCTTTGTTGATTTCAGTACCACTTTTTAACATGATGGCATGACATTGCTCCTTCCCCATGTTCCTTGGATTTGGCTCTGTGTTGGTAGGAAGGGTACCTGGCGGTCTGTAACTCTGAGCATTGGCCAGTTGTATAATTTGATTCTCCAGTGCTTTAATAGAAGCTGATTGACTTTGAATTAATGCGGCTTGGGATTGAAACATAGCAATCATCTTGCTGCTTGAGATTGAAACATAGCATCATATCTTGCTGCTTGAGAGTCGTGTTTTCTTCTATCTTTTTCAAATGGGTCAACACTTCTGTTATTCCTGGCTTTTGTTCATTTGCATGTTCTTGGCTTTGTTTTCTGTTGTTGGGATCCGGGTGGTGGATTGTTTATTTGCCCTGAATTGTTGCTCCATGCGAAATTGGGATGATTCCTCCACCCTGGGTTATAGGTGTTGGAATAGGATTGTCCCCTGTCTGTTGAAATTATTGACATAATTCACACGTTTCTTTATGTTGGTTGAAAGATTCTGACTCAAGTGCTCCTCCAAAGGTGAACTTGTGGATCCACCATTAACTTTTATGTTAAGAGTTTCCAGATTTTTGCAAATCACATCCAGCTTGGAATTCAGTGCTGTGTTGGCTCCAACTTTATAAATTCCTGCAATTCTTTGGATCATGCTCCTTTCTGTTGGCCATAAAGAATTGTTATTGGCCATTTCTTCGATTAGGTCCCAGGCTTCATCTTCTCATGTTGCCATTAAAGCTCCTCCAACAACAGCATCGATTGTGGTTCTCATTATTCCAGAAAGTCCATTATAGAATGTTTGGACTTGAAGCCATTTTGGAATCTCATGGTGAGGACATTTCCGGAGCAAATCTTTGTACCTTTCCCAAGATTCACAGAGGGATTCTGAATCTTGTTTGTACAAAAGATGTGATGTCATTCCTCACCTTTCCGGTTCTGGCTGGTGGAAAGTACTTTGCAAGAAATTTGGTGGCTAAAGTGTTCCAAGTTGTGATAGAACCTGCTGGTAGTGAATGTAGCCAAGCTTTAGCTCTGTCCTTCAAGGAGTTTGGGAAAACACGCAGTCTCATTACTTCTTCTGATGCTCTGTTGTAGTTGAAAGTGCCGCAAACTTCCAGGAAGTTACTGATGTGGGCATTAGGATCTTCAGTTGCATTCCCCCCGAACTGAACTGACTGCTGAATCATCTGAATGCATGTTTTGATGTCACACGCATTTGCTGGTAAGAGAGGAAGTACAATACATGAAATGAGTCTGTCAACCACCGGAATGGTTCTGTCTCGAATGAGAATTGGTGGTGCAACCTCCAACGGTTCAGGTTTCATGTTGATTAAAGCTTATTGGCCTTCTCGCCTTTCCCTTCTCAATGTCTGATGGTTAATTCAATTTTTGAGTCAAGCGATCGGAGTTCAAAGCTCAAAGCTTCTGGTTCGTCTCATGTAGTTTCTGAGAACCTGAAACACAAGAAAACAAAAACAATAAGTAAAAAGAAATTAGATACAAGTAACGTATCTAACCCCAAAATTAATAGTGAAAGATAAATAAGTCCCCGGCAACGACGCCAAAAACTTGACCGGTGCTTAAACACACACGTATAACGCAAGCGCACGTATCGTTCAAGTAGTATAAAAATATCGATCCCACGAGGACTTAATATCTAATCTATTAATTTTATGAGGTCAAATGATTACTAGTATGTAACAGGTTGTTTGATTGATTTGAAATGGTGACGATTCTAAATTTAAAAACAAGTAGATAAAATTGTTCGAAAGTAGGTCTTATGAAAATTCAATAGTAAAAACTATCTAGGGTTGTGATTTCTTCCAATATCATTTTAAAGATGAAGTGGTTATTTTATGTTTGTGTAATAAATCGGTTTACTAACCTGGAACGCTAAATTATGCAAAAGCCTATGTCGATGGTCAGACGCAAATACCCAGTTTAACCCAATTGAACCATATGTCTATGTCAACCAAATTATCTGGATTCATTAAGTTTAAGTTCCAATTATGGCTACCTCACCCCCGCCCGACAAGTATGTGTCTATCCTGTAAGGAAATCTATTAAAGGGTTATCTATCCTCAAGGAAGATCGTGGGCTATTAAGTCTAAGGTGAAACCTAAAATTCCTTTGTCAAGTTTATTTTAGATTTACCACATCAATCTTATTAGTGGCCAATTAACAAGACGCATTAAGCTTAAGACTTAATAAGTAAACTTTAAATTACCCAAACTATAATTAAACCCTTTATAAACCGGTGATATTGGATTTCATCACAACCCCAGATAACTGGCTTAGTTACGACGACAAATTTACGGGTAGTAAAAAAAACTTAAATAAAATAAAATACATAAAGTAAAATACTGAAAATTAAAATTGAAAATTAAATACTGAAAAGTAAATGTTGAAAGTAAATGCTGGAATTAAATACTGAAAATAAATGCTGAAAAGTAAATGCTGAAAAGTAAATTACTGAAAAGTAAATTGCTGAAAAGTAAATTGCTGAAAAGTAAATTGCTGAAAGTAATTACTGAAAAAAAAACTGAAAATTAAAGAAAGAAAAGTATTGTACGTAAAAGTAAATTGCGGAAAGTAAAACTGAAAAGTAAAGAAAAGAAAGTGCGAAAGCGGAAATTAATTACTGAAAGCTGTAAATAAACAAACAAGATACAATCTTCTTAGTATTCTTAAGGAATTCCTTAGAAGAAAGTATGAATTTTACAAATGAAATGGCTTGGTATTTATAGGCAAAATTTTGCCTCCATCAAATCATCCACCAAATCTATTATTAATTGCTCCACTAATTGCTCCGCCAAATCCATTATTAATTGCTCCACTAATTGCTTATCATGTGTTGGTGGTGATTTGATAATTTTTATTATTTATTTATTAATTTATTTTTTGCTTTGAAAATGATTGAAAGTGACTTTAATAATTACACACAACATACTTCTGGATGGTTCATCAATTTCGGCGCATGAAATCTTCAGAATTCCAAATTATTTTCTCTTTCAAAGTTGTATATCCTTGAGTCTTCTTTAATCTGGAACTTCAATCAGCTCAATCCGATATCGGAATAAAAAGTTATGCCAAAATATGACAGATGTGCAAAACTGGAATTTCCAAAACTGCACTTCGTTAAAAACGCCCTTTCAAGTTTCCAATCTTCAAAATTAAAATATCAAGTCCAATAATTGCCCTTATTTGACCCATATTTCGTCCTAAATGATTTCATTGAGATCTGATATTATTTTATCAGCAAAATAAACTAAAACACATCAAAACGTTCATCAATCCCGAGAAACTAAACAAAATATTAAGTTAAAGGGGCGGTAAATATTGATATATTTTCCGCTCATCACACCACAAAACCTAACATTTTGCTAGTCCTCGAGCAAAACAATAAAATAAAATACAAGAAACAATTAAAATAAACTAAGCCACTTTCGTAGGGATCACGGTTGCATTTAGCATATGCAACAAGTCTTTAAACCCCTAGGTATCCCTAGTGGACGAGTTATAGTCTCGTGAGGGCTTACAGCAACGATACCCACAAACGTTTTAAAAAAGTAAAAAGGTAGTGAAACTAATGCACACAAAAGCAAAAAGACAAGAGAAAAGAGAATAAAGAAGTTAGTGACTAGTCAGGTGAAACTTCTACTCCAAATCAATAGTTATTTTGTTTCATTCTAAATTACCGAATAAGTAAATTCTCCGATTATTTTTACCATTCTCCGATTATTTTTACCATTCTCCATATACGCAGTCGACAAAATATTAATCAACTCATTTTTCCCACAACAGTCATAAATGCAGTTGATAAGAGTGTAATATTTTTGTCCTAAAGTTCTATCAGATTTCACACCTTTTTGTAGCAATGGAATAATTTTTCTGAATTTTCAGATTTTTTCTTTGATTTTTCTCTATTTTTTATTTATATACAATATCTTTCATCTAAGTAGCGAGTGTTGGGTCGGTGGCTCCCAAACCAGTTGGCTTTAGGACACCAGGTGTTAAGACACCCCTACGAACTTATTACTCAGACTTCAGATATATATATTTTTGCAGCATCTTTGATCCATGTAATGAGCTTTGGGCTAGTGACTCCTAAACCAGTTGGTTTTAGGGCACTAGGTGTTAAAACACCCTTACAGACTTAATAACTCGGATCTCAGACGTTTTTTTTTTTTTTTAACTCATTTGCTTTTTGAGATGCTTCCTCTAATTAAACTAGAGCACTGAATATTACAAACTTTTCAATTTTAGCTCATGTCCATATGTTACTATATATGTTGATAATACCTGTCAACTGAGCATATGAGGATCCATTTTAGTCTGTTTTATGGAGAATTCACAAATTAAATAATTCAAAAGGAAATAAACAAAAATTAACTTATTTCGAAAATAGGCTTGAGATACGTCTCAGGAGTGGAAACTCCTTACTCAGCTATCTCTTACCAATTTAACACTTTTAGTCAAAATAAAACACAAAAACTCAAAATATTTTTGGAATTTTTGAAAAATTTTCATTTTTTTTGTATTTTTCGAAAAATTTTGGACTAAAAATAAAAACAACACACAAACTAAAAACAAGGTACTGATCAACTAATTCCCTCCCCCAAACCTAAATGAGACATTGTCTCCAATGCCTTAAAAAGTAGAAGAAGAGTTTAGAAAATAATACCTTGTTAGCTGAAATTCTACAGGAAATTAAAGGTTAAGATCCAGATTAATCCTACACCTCTTACCACGATCGTCCTCAGACCAATTTATCTTTGAAAGGATAAGGTCAACTCGTGGTTCATAGGCTATGAGTTGGTCTATTAGATCCGGAGTAGTTCTAGCAGTAAAGAGGAGTTCTTTCAAAGGTTTTGACACGAACCCATTTCTCCGGGCATCATCAAGAAACACGCAAAGAAAATCATAAAATCCATCAACGTTGTACAACCCAATTGGTTTCTGGTGTATATTCAGGTTCGCCCAAGATAGAACAATAAAAATTTCCTCCAATGTACCCAAGCCACATGGCAAAGCAACAAAAGCATCAGCACGGTTAATCATTTCTACCAAACGTTCAGACATACCTGGCACGATCAGTTCCTCTTCGTTTGATGGTTCAATAAGATTTGCTTCTGCCAAGGGTTTTGGGATGATTCCCAAAACCTGACTGCCTCCTTCCTGTACAGCTTTTGAAACGATCCCCATAAGTCCAAGATTGCCTCCGCCATATATTATGTGCATATTTCTTGCAGCTAAGACTCGACCAAATTCTTGTGCTGCTTCTACGTATTGTGGCTTAACACCAACACTACTACCGTAAAACACACAGATGTTTTCAACTCGTCTTCTTGAAGTGGCTTCCCTTTTTTATATGTATTTCTTTCTCAACCATAGATGCCTTCAAAAGTGTAATGACGGTCTGAATTTATAGTACCTGAAAAAGGGTGAGTAAAAATAGCACAAGTATCTTCCAGAGGACGATTAGTAGCGAAATAATATCATGATAGTCAAAAAGGTCTGGATCATGTCGGAGAAAGTAAAAGAAAATAACAAAACAAATCACAATTATTAAGAAAAGACAAAGAGATATAATATTTACAAGAAAAGTAATGGCTTGATTAACGTCTCTGCGTCAGGACTAGACCCGGCCGGCGGTCGGTTCCGGTTCGGAACCGAACCGAACCGGCCGGTTTCGGTTCCACACTTAAGTGGAACCGGAAAGTCGAACCGAACCGGAACCGAACGGTTCGGTTCCGGTTCGGTTCGGTTCATTTTTTTTTTAATTAATTAAAATAAAAAAATGAGAGGAGTCAAATCATTAAATAAAAAAAAATTATTATTTAAAAAAAATGAGATTAAATTTATAAAAAAAAAAAATTATTACATTGAAGAGCTTGAGCTTAAATTTTTTAAAATTTAAGTTGCCTACGTATCCTCCAAGGGTGAGAGGAATCAAAGCTCACGTAGTTCCATTACAAGTTTAAGACATATCCCCTTTGTAAATTATAATTTTACATTTATCAATCATCATTATCAGTTGATCCTTCGGCTCCGGGTCCGCAGCTTCCGCTTGCACTTGTTGCAGAAGCAGCCATTATCGAACAAATCTTCAAAATCATCGGGGGCATCTTCTTGTTGTCTCAGATCAGCTCGAGTCCAATCATCCACACAAGCTGTTGCTTCTAGAGTGCTTGGATGTAATGAAGATCGCCTAGCTTCCAATATATTACCTCCCAAGCTGAAGGCTTGCTCAACCGCAACGGTGGAAATAGGTGCTGCCAATATCTCTTTAGCAATAATAGATAAAACAGGATATATATTTTGATGCCGGTTCCACCATTCAAGGATTTTAAAATTTTTACTGCATAAACTTTCATTAGAAAACTCAAAATTTGTAGATAAATAATTATCTAATTCAGGGTTATTAGTTGTTGTCGTATCCCTAGATTTTTTATTTCGTTGTAATAACCAACGATCCCCTGCGCTAAGTCTTGGTTGAATTACCGGTTCGCTACTACTAGACTGACCTATTGTTCCTAAGTTATATCTTACAATATAATCATTAAATAAAATAATTAAATCACTTTTTAAATTCGTCATTATGCTCGTAATATCAATGTCATCTAATATTCCTAAATAACCATAGTAAGCTTGTAAACCACCATTCAAACCTTCTAATTTAAATCTAGGATCAAAAACAGCAGCAATAAGATAAAGTAAAAGAATTTCTCTAAAATAATTCAACCATTTTACCTTCATAACAGTAATGGCTTCGAGCAAAACAATATCATTAGGGTTGTCACTGTCAACATGTTCATCGAGAGTGCCAACAATATTCAAACTTTCAAGAAGAAATAAATGTGCAGTGGGATAATAAACACCGCTAAAAACTAAAGTAGCATCATTAAAAACTCTTAAAATATCTAAAATTCTTTCACAAATATCCCATTGACTAGGATAAAGTGTGATATTTTGAACATGTTGAGAAAAAAAACTACATAATGCATCTTTGTATTGAAGTGCTTGACATAAAAGAAAATAAGTAGAATTCCAACGTGTTGGAACATCTCTAGAAAATTTAATCGGTTTAATACCATTTATTTTACAAAACTTGGTCCATTCCCTCCTAACTTGAGAATATGACCAAATACAGTTAAGTGCCGTTTTAATAGGATCAAGGAAAGGAGATAATAATTTTAGACCGTCTTGCACACATAAGTTTAGGACATGACATGTACAACGAATATGAAAAAATCGACCCCCTAAATTTGGTTGACATATTTCTTTTAAATCATTGATGGATGGACAGTATTTGCAGATGCATTATCAAATCCAATTGTTAAAATTTTTTCTCCTAAACCATATTCATCAAAAATTACCTTCATCATTCTATAAATATTATGTGCAGTATGTTGGTCATCAAAAACTCTAAATGCAATGAGTCGTTTTTGCATGGTAAATGATGCATCAATCCAATGACAAGTCACACCCATGTATGAGTGTGTTTGCCAATGGTCACTCCAAATATCAGAACATATAGAAATACGACCTTTCATTTCTTTAAATATTTCATTTAAAATAATTTTACCATCTTTATATAATTTGAAAATATGACGTTTTGTTGTGTTTCGAGTCATTCTACATGCAGCAGGTTTTAAAGCATTATGCACGTAATTAGTAAAATGAAGTTTTTCACCAAAGCTTAAAGAAAGATGTGCCATACATGTTAATTTCGCAAATTCTTCTCTATTTTTTGCATCAGAATATTTAAATAAATCTACACTACTCGTACCTCTACTAGATGATGCGTACCTGCCATTTGAGTCTGCGTCGTATCAATGCCAATTCAACCGGATGATGTTTCTCCATGTGCTTGATCATATTTCCGTATCCACCAGAAAATTTATAGATAACCCCACAATAGTTGCAAATTGCTCGTTGTGAACCATCGTCTAGGCGTTCCAAATTAAAATGAATTTTGAAAATATCGGAGGACCGAGCCTTAACTCTCTTCTCCGTGATTGTGCACTGACACTGGGGCCGCTCTCTTGGGTCGGCATATTTGACATTATGTTCTCGGATGAGCTTGCCATTTGAATAATTGCGATGCGAATGCCGAATGTGATACAAATTAATTAACAACTAAAATAAGAGAATTGTATTGAAGTAAGATTGAGAATAAGAGATTTATAGAAAATGAGAGAGTTGAGAAATTTGTGTGTGATGAAATTATGAAAAATGAATCCTATTTATAGAATTTTAGAATTTTTTTGATACCAAAAATGCCCCTAAATATAACCGTTTTATTACCGTTATTAGGGGTACATTAGTAATTTTTATTTTATATAATAAAAAAATTTTATAATTTTTTTTTTTTTTTGGCAGGGAGCCAAACGGCTCCCTGCATCCCCCAACGGCAGTAGCCGTTGGGGGAATAACTAATAAGGCCCCCAACGGCTACTAGCCGTTGGGGGCCTTAGGGTTCCTGTTGGAACCCTACGGTTCCAACAGGAACCCGACGGTTCCAACCGGAACCGTTCGGTTCCGGTTGGAACCGTCCGAACCGGTGGAACCGTACGGTTCCACCGGTTCGGACCGGTTCGAGTTGGGGTGGAACCCCAACCGAACCAGTCCCATTCCGGTTTGGTTCCGGAACCGGAACCGGAACCGGTTGGAACCGGAACCTTCCGGTTCCAACCGGTTCGGTTCCGGTTCCGAACCGGAACCGTGGCCGGGTCTATCAGGGACAAGCTTCCCATCTAATTTTCTTATAAACTGGCAAACATAGTCTTTTTGAGTCAGATTCCGAAGACTTAATTGTTGTCTTTCTTTTTGGAATTGTGTATGTAATTTGCGAATGGCTATGTGAACATATCCACTGGAATGCGTCTCAAGAGTTAAAGATATATCATCTAAAGACTCCTTACTCAAGCCATCCCTAATGAATTTAATTTTGTCTTCACGATTATCAGACACAATTCCTAAAGAATGACAATGAGTATTGCAATTCCAGCGTGCACATTATAACAAACACCCATTTGTTTAGCTCTACATTTCTTTGCATAGGTGCTTCTTCCAAAACCAGGCAGATGTGAAATAAAAGATTCAGAAGACTCACCTGCCAATCGGACCCGTGCTTCAATAATCCAACGAATGTCAGTAGGAATACCTTTGATCATCAATAATCTCATCCGTTCTAAGCGAGCTTTGTATACTTTCATCAGAGATTTTTGAGGGAGAGAAGGAAATTGCTTGCGAAGATTTGCGAGAGTTTCTTCCATCTTGAAATGACTAAACCTGTAAAAATTAAACACACAAAAATAAAACACACCAAATCACAATATATACAAAAATTTCATGGGTTGCCTCCCTGCTATCGCTAAGTTTAAAGTCGTCAGCCAGACTTGACTTCTCGAACGTTAAGCTGGATCAGAAAGTGTAACACTTTCTTTTTGTCGTTCAAATGATTCTCCCAAGTAGTGCTTGACACGCTTATTTTTAACCTTGAAAGTTTTGTTGGAGTCAGGATCATGTATCTCAACGGCTCTATCTGGTAAAACTTTGGTGATCACAAATGGACCTGACCACCGTGATTTTGGCTTCCATTGGAAGAATTTCACCCTTGATTTGTTTAACAGTACCTTCTGCCCTGGTTCCATTTGTATGCGCACTAACTTCTCATCCTGTCTCTTCTTAGCCTTTTCTTTGTACAATTTGGCATCCTCAAAAGGCTGATTGTGAAATTCCTCCAATTCGTTGAGCTGGTGGAACTTTTTCTCTTATGTTGCTTGTAGTGCAAGAATTGGCTTCTTTAGTACAAAAGACGCTTTATCATTAGGCTCCACAAGCAATTGACATGTTTTAAGTTGGTCAGTAGAACTTTGCATTGCATTGGATTTCTGAATGGTACTGTGTATCACATCGAGTTTGAAACATTCCTCATTCTTTTCATCATCTGGGAAATTCATGGCCTTGAAAACATTGAATGTTACTTCTTGGTCATGTACACTCAAGGTTAATTCTCCTTTTTGTACATCAATAATGGTTCGACATGTAGCCAAGAATGGTTTCCCGAGGATGATTGGCACGTCTGTGTCTTTCTCCATATCAAGGACAATAAAATCTGCTTGGAAAATGAATTTGTCAACCTTGACCAGCACATCATCAACTACGCCTCTTGGAAATATGAGCGTTCTATCAGCAATTTATAGTGAGACTGAAGTTGGCATTGTTTCTCCAATCTGTAATTTCCTGAAAATAGAAAAAGGCATCAAGTTAACACTCGCACCTAAATCACACAGAGCCTTACCGAAGTCATGTTCTCCTATGGTGCAAGGAACAATGAAACTGCCAGGATCTTTCAACTTTGGAGGAAGTTTTCTCTGAATGATGGCGCTACATTCTTCTGATAATGCTACTGTCTCATAATCTCTCAATCTCCGCTTTCGTGAAAGAATGTCTTTCATGAATTTAGCATAGCTGGGCATTTTTTCCAACGCTTCTGTAAATGGAATGTTGATATGCAGCTTTTTGAACACCTCCAAGAATAGAGCAAACTGTTTGTCCAGTTTATTCTTCTGAAGACGCTGAGGAAAAGGTGGAGGTTGAGTGATCTGTTCATTTTCCTTTGCTTCTTTTTCCTCCATCTGTTGCTTTGTTTCTTTTGGAAAATCTTCAATTGTTGTTGCCTTGATTCCAACATCTTTGTTGATTTCTGTACCACTTTTTAACATGATGGCATGACATTGCTCCTTCCCAATGTTCCTTGGATTTGGCTCTGTGTTGCTAGGAAGGGTACCTGGTGGTCAGTAACTGTGAGCATTGGCCAGTTGTCCAATTTGATTCTCCAGTGCTTTAATAGAAGCTGATTGACTTTGAATTAATGCTGCTTGGGATTGAAACATAGCATCATATCTTGCTGCTTGAGATTGAAACATAGCATCATATCTTGCTGCTTGAGAGTCGTGTTTTTCTTCTATCTTTTTCAAGTGGGTCAACACTTCTGTTATTCCTGGCTTTTGTTCATTTGCCTGTTCCTGGCTTTTGTTCTGTTGTTGGAATCCGGGTGGTGGATTGTTCATTTTCCCTGAATTGTTGCTCCATGCGAAATTGGGATGATTCCTCCACCCTGGGTTATAGGTGTTGGAATATGGATTGTTCACCTGTCTGTGGAAATTATTGACATAATTCACCGTTTCTTTATGTTGGTTGAAAGATTCTGACTCAGGTGCTCCTCCAAATGGTGAACTTGTGGATCCACCATTAACTTTTATGTTAAGAGTTTCCAGATTTTTGCAAATCACATCCAGCTTGGAATTCAGTGCTGTGTTGGCTCCAACTTCATAAATTCCTGCAATTCTTTGGATCATGCTCCTTTCTGTTGGCCATAAAGAATTATTGTTGGCCATTTCTTCAATTAGGTCCCAGGCTTCATCTTCTCATTTTGCCATTAAAGCTCCTCCAGCAGCAGCATCGATTGTGGTTCTCATTATTCCAGAAAGTCCATTATAGAATGTTTGGACTTGAAGCCATTTTGGAATCTCATGGTGAGGAAATTTCCGGAGCAAATCTTTGTACCTTTCCCAAGATTCACATAGGGATTCTGAATCTTGTTGTATAAAGGATGTGATGTCATTCCTCACCTTTCCGGTTCTGGCTGGTGGAAAGTACTTTGCAAGAAATTTGGTGGCTAAAGTGTTCCAAGTTGTGATAGAACCTGCTGGTAGTGAATGTAGCCAAGCTTTAGCTCTGTCCTTCAAGGAGTATGGGAAAACACGCAGTCTCATTACTTCTTCTGATGCTCTGTTGTAGTTGAAAGTGCCGCAAACTTCCAGGAAGTTACTGATGTGGGCATTATGATCTTCAGTTGCATTCCCCCCGAACTGAACTGACTGTTGAATCATCCGAATGCATGTTTTGATGTCACATGCATTTGCTGGTAAGAGAGGAAGTACAATACAGGAAATGAGTCTGTCAACCACCAGAATGATTCTGTCTCGAATGGGAATTGGTGGTGCAACCTGCAACGGTTCAGGTTCCATGTTGATAAAAGCTTCTTGGCCTTCTCGCCTTTCCCTTCTCAACTGTCTCACGGTTCTTTCAATTTCTGGGTCAAGTGATCAGAGTTCAAAGCTTCTGGTTCGTCTCATGTAGTTTCTGAGAACCTGAAACACAAGAAAACAAAAACAATAAGTAAAAATAAATTAGATACAAGTAACGTATCTAACCCCAAAATTAATAGTGAAAGATAAATAAGTCCCCGGCATCGGCGCCAAAAACTTGACCGATGCTTAAACACACACGTATAACGCAAGCGCACGTATCGTTCAAGTAGTATAAAATATCGATCCCACGAGGACTTAATATCTAATCTATTAATTTTATGAGGTCAAATGATTCTAGTATGTAACAGGTTGTTTGATTGATTTGAAATGGTGACGATTCTAAATTTAAAAACAAGTAAATAAAATTGTTCGAAAGTAGGTTTTAAGAAAATTCAATATTAAAAACTATCTAGGGTTGTGATTTCTTCCAATATCATTTTAAAAATGAAGTGATTATTTTATGTGTGTGTATAAATCGGTTTACTAACCTGGAACACTAAATTATGCAAAAGCCTCTGTCGATGGTCAGACCCAAATACCCAGTTTAACCCAATTGAACCATATGTCTATGTCAACCAAATTATTTGGATTCATTAAGTTTAAGTTCCAATTATGGCTACCCCCGCCCGACAGGTATATGTCTATCCTGTAAGGAAATCTATTAAAGGGTTATTTATCCTCAAGGAAGATCGTGGGCTATTAAGTCTAAGGCTGAAACCTAAAATTCCTTTGTCAAGTGTATTTTAGATTTACCACATCAATCTTATTAGTGGCCAATTAACAAGACGCATTAAGCTTAAGACTTAATAAGTAAACCTTTAAATTACCCAAACTATAATTTAACCCTTTATAAACCGGTGATATTGGATTTCATCACAACCCCAGATAACTGGCTTAGTTACGACACATAATTACGGGTAGTAAAAAAAACTTAAATAAAATAAAAGACATAAAGTAAAATACTGAAAATTAAATACTGAAAAGTAAATGCTGAAAGTAAATGCTAGAATTAAATACTGAAAATTAAATACTGAAAATTAAATACTGAAAATTAAATACTGAAAATTAAATACTGAAAATTAAATACTGAAAATTAAATACTGAAAATTAAATACTGAAAATTAAATACTGAAAAGTAAATTGCTGAAAAGTAAATTACTGAAAAGTAATTGCTGAAAAGTAAATTGCTGAAAAGTAAATTACTGAAAAGTAAAAACTGAAAAGTAAAGAAAAGAAAATGCGAAAGCGGAAATTAATTACTGAAAGCTGTAAATAAACAAACAAGATACAATCTTCTTAGTATTCTTAAGGAATTCCTCAGAATAAAGTATGAATTTTACAAATGATGGCAAAATTTTGCCTCCATCAAATCATCCACCAAATCCATTATTAATTGCTCCACTAATTGCTCCACTAATTGCTCCACCAAATCCATTATTAATTGCTCCACTAATTGCTTATCATGTTTGGTGGTGATTTGATAATTTTTATTATTTATTTATTAATTTATTTTTTGCATTGAAAATGATTGAAAGTGACTTTAATAATTACACACAACATACTTCTGGATGTTTCATCAATTTCGGGCATGAAATCTTCAGAATTCCAAATTATTTTCTCTTTCAAAGTTGTATATCTTTGAGTCTTCTTTAATTTGGAACTTGAATCAGTGCAATCCGATATCGGAGTAAAAGGTGATGCCCAAAATACGACAGATGTGCAAAACTGGAATTTCCAAAACTGCACTTCGTTAAAAACGCCCTTTCAAGTTTCCAATCTCCAAAATTAAAATATCAAGTCCAATAATTGCCCTTATTTGACACACATTTCGTCCTAAATGATTTCATTGAGATCCGGTATTATTTTATCTGTAAAATAAACTAAAACACATCAAAACGTTCATCAAACCCGAGAAACTAAACAAAATATTAAGTTAAAGGGGCGGTAAATATTGATATATTTTCCGCTCATCACCTGCCAGTTTGTCTAGCTTCTAGTCAATAAATGGTAGTGGAAAATGATCTTTCCTTGTTGTTTTTTTCAGCTTCCTATAGTCCATGCATACTCTCTATCCAGTTATCATTCTTGTTGGAATCAATTCATTATTTTCATTTGTAACTACATTAATTCCTTATTTCTTTGGCACATACTGCATAAGACTCACCCAAGTACTGTCAGAGATGGGGTAAATGATACCGCCATCCAACCATTTGATAATTTCTTTCTTCACAACTTCATTCATGATTAAATTTAGTTTCCGTTGATGCTATACTGTGGGTTTATACTCATCATTCATCAAAATCTTATGTATGCAATATGATGGACTAATGCCTCGAATGTCTGCTATAGTCTAGCCAATGGATTTCTTGTGTTCTCGTAACACTCTCAGTAACTTTTCTTTCTGCTCCAATGTTAGTGACAAAGAAATAATCACAGGTAAATCAGAAGTATTTCCTAAGAATGCATACCTGAGATGGCTCGGAAGTAGCTTTAGCTCCAGCTGCGGTGGTACTTCAATCGAGAGATTGATTCGCTCCTTTTTCGGTAGTTCCAAACTTTCCACATGTGGTGTCGATTTGAAGTGAATGGTCTATCAAGGTAGTTGATACATTCCAGAATTTCATCATCTAGCTCCCTGTCAGTCATGTTAGTGATGCAAGCTTCAAGTTTATCTGTGGGAAGTGGCATTGCATCAGTATCCCAGATGATACTATCTACAACATCAATTCTGAAACATTCCTCCTCCTTTTCATCACTCGGGAATTTCATGGCTTTGAAAACATTGAAGGTAACTTCTTGGTCCTGCACTTTCATGGTTAGTTCTCCTTATACATCAATAACAGTTCGACTTGTAGCCAAGAATAGTCTCCCGAGGATGATAGGTACATCATTTGTCTTCTTCCATTTCAAAGATAATGAAATTTGCTAGGAGAATAAGTTTGTCGACTTTGACCAGCACATCTTCAACTACACCTCTCGGAAATGCGAGCGTTCTATCAGCAAGTTGCACAAAGACTGAGGTGGGCATTGCTTCTCCGATTTGTAGTTTCTTGTAAATCGAAAATGCATCAAATTAACACTAGCACCTAAATCACATAAAGCTTTACCGATGTAATTTTCTCCAATGGTGTATGGGACGGTGAAACTGTCAGGATCTTTCAACTTTGGGGGAAGTTTCATCTGAATGATAGCGCTGCCTTCTTCTGTCAATGCTACTGTCTCATAATATCCCAATCTCCGCTTTCATGAAAAAATGTTTTTCATGAATTTTACATAGCTAGGCATTTGTTCCAACGCTTCTGCAAATGCAATGTTGATATGGAGCTTTTTGAAAACCTCAAAGAATCGAGAAAACTGATTGTCCAATTTGTTTTTCTGGAGACGTTGTGGAAAAAGTGGAGGTGTAATGAATCTTTCTTGATCTTTTTCCTTTGATTCTTTTTCCTCTATTTGTGGAACTGCTTCTTTTAGAACTTCCTCAATGGATGCCTTGATTCCAACATCCTTGCTGATTTCAGTACCACTTTTCAAAGTAATGGCTTGACATTGCTCATTCACTCTGTTCCTTGGATTTGGTTCTGTGTTGCTAGGAAGGTTTCCTTGCGGTCTGTAACTCTGAGCATTGGCCAGTTGTCACATTTGATTCTCTAGTGCATTAATAGAATCTGAATGGCTTTGATTCAGTACTACTTAATTTTAAACCATAGCTGCTAAAGCATCATATTTTTCTTCTTGCTTTTTGAACATCTATGCAAACCACTCTTTCATTTCTGGTTCTTTTTCATATTCCTGGCCTTTGTTTTGTCCCCTGAATTGTTGCTACATGTGAAAGTGGGATGATTCCTCCACCTTGGGTTGTAGGTGTTGGAATATGAATTGTTCCTCTGTCTGTTGAAATTGTTGACATAATTTACCATCTCATCTTGTTGGTTGTAAGATTCTGATTCTGGTGCTCCTCCATATGGTGAACTTGTGGATCCAGCATTAACCTTCATGTTAAGAGTTTCCAGATTTTTGCAAATTAGATCCAACTTGGCACTCATTATTATGTTGGATTCAACTTCATAAATTCCTGCGATTCGTTGGATCATGCTCATTTCTGTTGGCCACAATGAATTATTTTTGGCCATTTCTTTAATTAAGTGCAATCTCATGGTGAGGACATTTTCTGAGAAATTCCTTGTCCTTTCCCAAGCTTCGCAGAGGGATTTTGAATCATGTTGTACAAAGGATGTGATGTCATTCCTCAATTTTGCAGTTCTAGCTGGTGGAAAGTAATTTGCAAGGAATTTGGTGGCTAGAGTGTTCCAAGTTGTGATGGAACTTGCTGATAGTGAATGTAGCCAAGCCTTAGCTCTATCTTTCAAGGAATATGGGAAAACACGCAGTCTCATTGCTTCTTCTACCGCTCAGTTGTAATTGAAAGTGCCGCAAACTTCCAGGAAGTTGCTGATGTGGGCATTAGGACCTTTAGTTGCATTCCCCCAAACTCAACTGATTGTTGTATCATATGAATACATATTTTGATGTCACACACATTTTCTGGTAAGTGAGGAAGTACAATACAGGAAATGAAGTCGTTAACCACCAGAATAGTTCGGTCTCGAATGGGAATTGGTGGTGCAACTTCCAAGGGTTCAGGTTCCATGTTGATTAGTGCTTCTTGGCCTTCTCGCATTTCCCTTCTCAATTGTCTTATGGTTCTTTCAATCTCTGGGTCAAGCGGTCGGATTTCAAAGCTTCCGGTTCGTCTAATGTAGTGTGTGAGAACCTGAAACACAAGAAAACATATATAATAAATAAAAATAAATTAAATACAAGTAACATATCTAACCCCAAAATTAATAGTGAAAGATAAATAAGTCCCCGGCAACGGCGCTAAAAACTTGACCAGCGTGATCACACACGTATAACGCAAGCGCACATATAGTTCAAGTAGTATAAAATGTTGATTACGCCCAAAACATACTTGCGGTTATCGCAATATAGCTCGGGTGTCGATTCCTCAGAGAGATGGTTACATAAACTAATTTACTTAAACAAAACTTTAGCAATAAGTTAAATAAAGAAAACGAATTAATTAATAATATAAGATTAAAACTATGGAAAAATATTTAGGAAAATCAGTAGAGAAAAATAACAAAACATCGGGAATCCCTCTTGCATCAAACTCCTATATTCAGTTATTGATTCTTTTTATTATCCAATTGAAGGTTTCACATCCCAAACCAAAAATTGGAAGATATTCAATTCTACACCTATTAAATTCTAAGGTAATCAATGATTATTTTCTCTATGTTAACAGCACACAAAAGTTATCATTACGAGCTATCTAACGTCGACAATATACCCTCAAGCAATACTGTAGCAGAAGACCAACACATAAAACAAATTTACCAATCACAACTGGTTTCACAAATCACACATAGAAGAAGCATGACTGGATCTATATGGGAGTTGACAAAACAAGTTTTTGGATTATAAAGCGAAAGATAATAAAGAACAACAACCATCAATTTTATTAAACGTTTAAAATTCTTTCAAGAATCAACACCATGAATATCAGAAGTTTAAATATAGAAGTTCATCATTAGCTTTGCCTAGAAGATTAGCTCTCCATGGAAGAAAGAGATGCAGCCTGAATAGATCGGAGAGACGTCATGATTTCCTTGATGTTCTTCATTCTCCTCCCTTGATTTTGTGTTTGTGGCTCTTGGATGTGTTTTTCTCTTGTTTTTCTCCTCTTTTCTCCCCTCTTAGGGTTTTAGATGAATTTGGGTTTATATAAAGAAGTCATAGCGGCCTGATTTGCGTAAAAAATGCACTGAACAGTAAACCCTGGAATACGCATATGTGTCATGACGCATGGACTTTTGCACGTCGCGATGCGTGGCCATTTTTCTGGTCTCTCCAACTTTGCAATTATGTGATTCCCGTGTGCTTCTGATGCGTCCGTAAGGACCCAAAACACGTGTAATTGCTCCAAACTTCATATTCCATTGCTCATAATAATAAAGCACAAAATAAACTCTAATGAAGATTAAATACATGATAAATAAGCTGAGTTAGCGATGTTCAAAGTACACTTTCATGCACTTATCACAACCCCCAACCAGCTTATTGCTAGTCCCTAGTAATTGAAGCGCAAAGGAAAATAAAAACTAAAATAAATATATAAAAACTATTTAAGCCACTTTCGTAGGGATCACGATTGCATTTAGTGTATGAAACAAGCCTTTAAACCCCTAGGTGTCCCTAGTGGACGAGTTATAGTCTCGTGAGGGCTTACAGCGACAACACCCACAAACGTCATGCAAAAACAAAATAAAATAGTCCCAATAGTTATACATATGATTGTCCTAAAAAAATGCCTAGTAATGAAATCAGAGAACTTTCAAAGTACTCAACGTAACTCAAATCTAAGTCTTTGAATAAATCATATAAGCCAGACTCACTGTGTGTGTGTGTGGAAAGGTTCATTCACAGCTTTATTCCTAGGTAAGCCAACTCAATGATTTCGTTTAAAAATTGGGATCGATGGGTCAAACCAACCTAGATATATCAATTAAGCACTGTAATTGCTTTTCTATGCTCAATATAGTATGATTTTCTTTTTCTTTTCTTTTCTTATCTCTTTTTGCTTTTCGTTTTGAACTTTTTCTTATTCTTCTTTTTTTTTTCTCAACACATCTACTCGTTAAGGTAACATTTCTCTTCATGGTGGTCCTAATACTCGCCCATAGGTAGCTTCACGCTTTTCGGTTATATATGGTTTGTATTCTTTCTTCAGAGACTTTGCTTTTATTTTCAACCATACCACACGTCATAACACAAGAAAATCAGGATAGACATCTAAGCAAATGGTCATTCATCGACATGCAATTTCTTCAACTAGTCACCTTGCCAACTACTCAGGCTTTCACTGCTAAGAACCTATAATTAAGTGCCTATGAGTCTAACATAGATAAACTACTCAAAGCATTAGATAAAAGTGTATCAAATGACTTATCGTTTCTAAGATTTCACCATAAAGCAAACAATATCATCATTGGACTTATGCTTTACTATTAAGGACTAAAAACAAAACAATTCAATTTTTTTAAATAAAATTATACAGGTATTGTCATGTGCATGCATACACACCCCCACACTTAAAACTTGCATTGTCCTCAATGTAAGATAAATATAAAGAAAAAGATTAAGGAACAACACTACCAGGCCCAGAGTTGATCAGGTTCCTGCTGGCAAGACTTGTGTTGTGTGGCTGTGTAGGTTGTGCTAATCACCTGCATAAACACTCATGCAAAAAAAAAACATGCAATTAGCAAACAAATAAATAAAACTAACAAAATAAATAAAAAATAAAATAACAGAAATAAATGCAGATGTAAGGGTTGCCTCCCCGCTAGCGCTAATTTTAACGTCTTCAGCCAGACGTAACCACTTAAGTTGTTCATGGTGGCTTCCATCTAGCATACTGATGAAGGCATGTGAGGGAATTTCTGTCTAGTTGTGGCAGTGTATCCATTCATCCCCTAAGGTCTGGTGATTGTTGAAATCTTGGATTGCTCATAAGGAAAAGTTGGCTCAATCTCTTTTTTAATCTCCCAGGTATCATCTTTAATTGAACACGAGCTCTCATTTTCCTCCTTCTATGATTCTTTAGGATCACTTTCACTTCAGGAGGATTTGATTCATGTTGTAAAAAGGCTGCTTCCGGTAGGACTGTTTCTAGCATGTATGTATGTTGGCACTCATCATCACCATGTGGTTGTTTCTCAACATGGAAAATATTTACTTCTAGAGTCATGTTCCTAAATGATAGCTTCATGAGACCGTAGTTGCACTCAGTGTTGACCACAAACTGGGTGTCTAAAATCAGGAAATCAACGGGGTAATAGAATTTATCAATTTTCACTAAAACATCCTCAATTACTCCCTGTGGTGTTCTAATGGATCGGTCAGCTAACTGTAAAGCTACTGATGTAGGTTTAATCTCACCAAGCCCTAACTACACATAGATCGAATATGGCATTAGATTAACACTAACACTTAAGTCTAATAATGCTTGACCAAACTCATGTGTGCCAATGTGGCAGGTTATGGTGGGACATCCTGGATCTTTATATTTAGGTGGAGTCCTCTGTTCAATTACTGCAGTTTTCTACTCTGTCAAAAATGCAATTTTCTTCACATTATGTTTTCGTTTTATGGTGCATAGATCCTACAAAACCTTCGCATATTGGGAACTTGTTTTATCACATGTAACAACGGAAGGTTGATCTTTACTTGCTTAAGATGTTCTAGGATCTCACCATTTGGGTATGGAACTCTCACCGTAGGCCTAAGTGCTTAAGGGAAGGGTACTCTAACTTGGAAATGTGTCTCTTGTTCTGCTTGAGGAGTATCTTCACTATTATCCTTAGTGGCATCTACAGTGTTGGAAGTGTTCTTCATACCTACTTCCTTACCACTCCTAGTGATTATGGCATTAACACTTTTTATATTGGCTACCTCATGATTAGCATGTGCCATGTGTTGCCTTTGTGGATTAGGTTGAGCTTGAGATGGGAATTTTCCTTGTTCTTGCACATTCTGGACATTAGTTAAATTAGAGATCTGACTCTTAATCTCCCTATTATCTTCAGCTACCTGAGCTATCAATGACTCAAACCTTTGGTTGGTTTTGCTTTGGGTCTCCACAAATGATTTTTGGGCCTCTACAGTTTCTTTCTGGGCTTCTATAAAAGCTTGCATAGTATCCTCTAAGGATGTTGTTAGGGATATGCCCTATACCCAACTTGTGGATGGGTTATATGTACATGTATTTGTAATATTTTCATTAATTAATGAAATGACAATCTTTATTATACGTGTCTTACATAACTTATATGAATCATCAACACTGTAATAAAGCCCTTGGAGTAATAAGACGATGGCTTCCATGCCTTATGAGAATCATTACTCTTAAATATTCCTAGTCCTAGTTTTGTGAATAATCTGGGCGTTCATAAAGCGGAGAGACTAGCATGATGATATGATCTGCCCTTAAGTAGGGTAGCCGATCTCATAGGCTACTAGGGGAGATCCGTCCACTTGGTGTATCACATGGATGCATGAGTTGCTCGTGTCCATCGAACTGACCACCGAATGTTTTCATATGGAGTGTTTATCCCATGTGTCTGTGAGAACTTTCATGTATCAATTATATGACTAGTCCATAGATTTGAGGTCTTTACAATCTTATGTGTGGATCAAATAACTTTGACATTCTCCTTCCCAGTTCAAAAGATCCGGTCATAAGGGTATGATTGGGTCATTTGTTGAAACACATGAAGTTTGTAAAGATACAATAGAGAATCACCACTCTCTCGGATAATATTTTCTTATAAGATTAGTATTCCAGTTCGCGGGTTGATATAGGTGATCAGTGCTTGAGACTGTGGCCACAGCGGAAGAATCATGTGAGATTCTTGGGTTAGCACGATTCATGACACTATCAACATCATACATTTGACCATATGGGTAGACATTTTCCGTACCCTAGGTCAATAGGTGGGGATACAGTGAGGCGATGGACCATATCATATGTAAATCGCATACAGAATGGGTATATATATATTTCCTTCTTATTTGGGGGCATTGGCATGTTGCTAGATGTCAACCATGGTCATTGAAATCGAACGACCATCAGATCGTAGTATAATTTATGTTCGATTAAATTATCACGATTCATTTCATCTCCAACTTGAGGGGAACCCAAAAGGTCACACCCAACAAAGTCGAAATCAATGGTTAACAGTGCACAATACATATTTACCAGTATATAGGATTGCTCTAGGAATTGTTTATAAATGGTTCAATGTGTTTAATTATTGAACAGATCATTTATGAGGTTCCATAGTGGCTTAGTGATTGGTGAATGACGATAGGTGCACTTTGGGAATTGGAATAAATAGATTAAAAAAAAAATTACTATTCACGTAAATAGTAATGCGTGAATAGTACCGTGTGAATAGCAAATTTTTAAATTAAATTTGTTATTTGTTTTGAATTCCAATTCGGCCCAAACTCTTATTAGGGTTTTATAATCTCATTAAACCACTAAATTAAGATCCAATGGCTAAAATTAAATTGGCTTTTATCCCACATCAGATTCTTAATTAATTTTGTTGTCTTTGGAGCACTATATAAACCCAAATAATTCTTCACAAATTTTTGCACCAAACCTTTCATATCTTGGGTTTATATAAGTGAGCAACTCTAAATTTTAAGAGTAAGCCACTGATTTTGAGGATCCTTAAGTCTAATTGACTAGAGGAACCTTGAGTTAAAAGTTTTGAAGTATTTTCCTAGGCTAGCACCAAGGACAAAATACCCGTGCACTCAAGGCGTCGTCTTGCCGTTGAGTTTTGGCTTTGGTGTGTGCATCTTTGGAGGCCACACATTTGGGTGGCTCTTTGGAACGTGGAAGACCTTGCTGAGTCCGAGAAAAGCTTGTAGATTGGAGGGAGGACTGGAGGAGTCTACGATTCAAGTAAGTCTTTTTCTTTCTTTATTTTAATTAGGGTTCTTATGATAGTTAGCATGTTTAGGTTTATGTTCTTTGCATGTTTTATGAGTTTTATGCTTAGAATATATAGTACATGCCTAGTATTGTAGAATAATAAAAACAAATGGGTCTTGGGCAAAGGGAAAGCGGCATCATAATTTTAATAATTTGAATTTTCTGCTGCGCACTCGCGGTCGCTTCCCAACAGAGATATCAGCGCGCCGTTTTTGTTTTGATTAGTTCTCACTCATTTGAACTCGAAATTGGGTGTGTAAAAGCTGGTTGGAAAGCTAACACCCTGAAATTAATTTTAGGCACAAGTTTTTTATGATTTGGTTAAGATTTGAATTGTGAAATTACATTTAAAGTTCACGCATCTGTAATAAATGTGAATAGTAAATTTATTTGAATAAAATAAAATGCAATATCATAATTAAATATTAATCAAAGTTATTTAATGCCTAAAATAATTCCAACATATTAAAACTCATATGCTTGATGATTCTATGTATGATTAGAATTGGCATGATTATTTTAGGGTGCAAGCATCTAGAGACTTTCTAAGAAATATAGAGTGTATTGCTTATCCCTTAGCTAAGTAATTATTTGTGATGAACATAGAGATTTATTACCTTTAAGGCTAATAAATATAAATCACTTGTTTATAATAAAAGACATTATAAAAGATACAAGTGGGGTGGGACCAAGGCGTTAATAAAACTTTCCAAACTAAAGTTAATTTAACCAAAGGTATTACTATGAGTTAGATAATGATTTGGTGTCTTCCTTCACTCACTACATTTTTATAGCCAAAAGGAAAAGCTGTGAAGACATCTCGATAATCATTTACTCAAAGCTTACCTTAAAGCATATTTAAAGTGTTGGACTAATTTGGAGGATCTATTGTTTATTCCTGTCACCAAGGCGATAAGAGCCTAAGAGGTAAGGGTATTTAAGGGAGTTCGCTCCACCCTCCATCCGGGGAATTTTCAATGGAGGAATCCATTTAACAGTTATTCACTTAAACTTGCTAAAATCCTCAATAATAATTTAAGTCTAAAATTTGCCTCCCATTGTAAAGTATAGACCCAAAGGGCTTAAACCGTATTGGCAGGACTAGGCTTTACCAGACTGAAAAATACCAATTCGTCCCTAAATCGTACTATTAACAATGGTTTGACTTTTCTGAGTCATAAGACGCAGCGACCCTTAGGCGTGGTCTTATAACTTAGTGGCAAAGATTGGGTGTCTACAAGGACTAGCATAAGCTATGGCATGTTTGATTGCCCAACCCAATGATCAAGGAATTGTGATTTATATCATAAATTGGTTGGGATCCTACCTAATTATCATATTTTATAACGACCGGCCCTAGTCGGAGTTATGAAATGATGATAATGGGATCCTTGCCCACAAGAAATCCATCATATTGGGGTTGATGCGATTTGCTTAAGATTTTAAAACAACTGAGTGGGAGCAAATTCATAATATTAAGAGCCCATGTTATTATGAAACATTAATGAAAACATATTCCTAATTTTAACATTCTCTTTTAACAGGTGGGTTAAAATATTTCACAAACATTCAAATGGCAAACAGAGTATCACTTCGTTCCATACTTGATGAGCATAAGCTCAAAGGGGACAACTACAATGACTAGTTTAGAAACCTTAAAATTTTCTTACGACAAGAAAATATTTTCTATGTTCTTGAAAGACCATTTCCCCCTGAACCCGCAGAAGATGCTGACCAAACTACATTCGATGCTTGGAAGAAACACGTCGATGATGATAAGCAAGCAGTTTGCATAATGCTTAGCTCTATGTCGGACGAACTTCAGAAAGCTCACGAAGATATGGATGCTCAAACCATCATCTTTCACTTGAAGGAGTTGTATGCAACTTTTGTTCATACCGTGAGATTCCATGTGTCATGTGCCTTATTCCAAACAAGGTATAAGGAAGGATATATTAGTAGACATGTGCTTAAGATGATTGGCCACATTGAAAAATTTGCCAACCTCAGGTTCTTCATGGATCATGAGATATGTTAGGATCTAATTCTTCAGTCCTTACCAAAAGAATTCTCTAACTTTATTATGCAGTTTCATCTGTCTGATAAAGAAGCTACTTTAGCAGAATTGCATAATCTGATAAAACAAGCAGAGAAGGACTTGAAACCATAGCTTAAAACCTCCGTCATGCTTACGGGTACAGACCTGAAGCCACGAGGCCCAAAGAAAAATAAGGGCAAGGCCAAGGCTCCAGATCACCTAAAGCCCAATGGTAAGGTGGAGAAGAAAAAGGGAAATGGGAAATGTTTCTTTTGTGGAAAAAAGGGTCATTGGAAGAAAGACTGCAGATCCTTTAAAGCCAAAAAAGGTAGGGAAGCCCAAGAGGCCAAGAAGCCCAATGCTTCAAGTATGTTGTATATGATTGAACTATATTCTCAAAACTCTGAACCTTCTATTGGGTGCTTGACACCGGTTGTGGGACTCACTTGTGTAACAATGTGCAGGGCCCGAGAAACAGTAGGAGACTCCGTCATTGGGAGGTTGACTTACGCATGGGTAATAGAGCAAAACTGGCTGCATTGTGCGTGGGGAATTATTCATTAGTTTTGCCGAATGGTTTAGTTTTAGACTTAGAAGATTGTGTTTATGTACCTTCTCTAGTAAAGAACATCATTTCAATTTCTTCTTTATGTAATAAAGGCTTTTCATGCCTAATAAGTTGTAATGAATGTTCTATTTATTTCAATGAAATAAAATATGGAGATGGTATTTTGAATAATGGTATCTATGTCTTACAAACTAACAAAGAATGTCCAACCTCAAATATATACAACGTTAACTCGAATAATTTCAATGAATCACTTCTATGGCACAGTCGCTTAGGTCATATCAATGACACAAGATTAAATAAGCTACATAAGGATGGATATTTCAGACCCTTCAAATATGAACCTTATGGAACTTGTGAGTCTTGTTTACATGGTAAAATGAACAAATTACCCTTCAAAGGTAAATGACAGCGTGCAGCAGAGACATTAGAATTCATACACTCTGATGTATGCGGACCAATGTCAGTCACCGCTAGAGGTGGATTCTCCTACTTCATTACCATTATCGATGATCACTCTCGATATGGGTATGTGTATCTTATGCGGTACAAATCTGAAGACTTTGAGAAATTCAAAGACTTCAAAGCTGAAGTAGAAAACCAGCTTAATAAAAGTATTAAGTCACTAAGATCTGACCGAGATGGTGAATACTTAAGCAACAAATTTCAAGATTATTTGAGAGAAAATGACATTGTTTCCCAGTGGACTCCTCAGGGAACTCCACAGCATAATGGGGTCTCCGAAAAGAGAAATAGGACATTATTAGATACGGTCCGATCAATGATGCCAGGCACGGATCTACCTCTTTCATTTTGGGGTCTTGCTTTAGAAACTGCAACACTACTACTAAACCAAGTTCCTTCCAAGACTGTTAGTCAAACACCATATGAGTTATGGTCTGGGAAACGTCCTAGTCTTAGTTATCTAAGAGTTTGGGGATATGACACATATGTCAACCTCACACAAACTAACAAATTGGATGATATGGCAGTTAAATGTAAGTTTGTAGGTTATGCCTTGAACTCAAGAGCATACGTATTCTACGTCCAAAATGAACAAAGAACATTTGTCTCACGAAATGCTAAATTTCTAAAGAATGAATTCATTCTCAATAATTATAGTGGGAGTAGACTTGACCTTGATGAGGTACGAGAAGAACAAACTAACATGGAAGTAAACCCCAGACCCCTCAAAAGGGCAGCGATAGAACAACTACAAGGTTATGAACTTAGAAGGTCTGGTAGGGAAAGATATTAGTTTGAAAGATATGGTTTCCATATTGATGAGAAACATGATCAGGTCATTGATAACGACGATCCCACCAGTTATGACGAAGCAATACGTGACATTGATTCAGTCAAGTGGCTTGAGGCCATGAAATCCGAAATATACTCTATGTATTAGAATCAAGCTTGGGACTTAGTGGATGCACCTGAAGGGATAAAACCCATAGGCTGTAAGTGGATTTACAAGCGCAAAACTGATGCAGAAGGCAACATCCAAACCTATAAGGCTAGGTTGGTGGCGAAAGGTTATAGACAAATCCAAGGAATTGACTATGAGGAAACCTTCTCGCCTGTTGCAATGATAAAGTCTATTCGAATTTTTCTGGCACTAGCTGCACACTTTGATTATGAGATTTGGCAGATGGATGTTAAAACAGATTTCCTTAATGGGAACCTCGTAGAGGAAGTCTATATGACACAACCTGAGGGGTTTGTATCTAAGGATGATCATAATAAAGTATGCAAGCTTAAACGATCCATTTATGGACTCAAGCAAGCCTCTAGAAGTTGGAATATACGATTTGATGAGACAATCAAAGAATTGGACTTCATTAAAAATGTAGACGAGCTTTGTGTTTACAGGAAAAGTAGTGGGAGTGATGTTGTATTTCTTGTATTATATGTTGATGACATATTAATCATCGGGAATGATATTCCCATTATGCAAGCCACCAAGCAATGGTTATCTCAGAATTTCTCCATGAAAGATATGGGAGAAGCAGCCTACATCCTCGGCATTAAGATCTACCATGATAGATCTAAGAGGTTGTTAGGACTTTCTCAATCTACGTACATAGATAAAGTTTTGAAAAGATTCAAAATGGAAGATTCCAAAAGAGGTAATTTACCTACTTGTTATGGAATTAAATTATCTAAGGAGCAATGTCCACATACTCCTTCAGATAGAGAGCGTATGAGTAGGATCCTTTATGCTTCAGCAATAGGATCGATCATGTACGCCATGCTATGTACAAGACCTGATGTCTCTTATGCTCTTAGCATAACGAGCAGGTATCAGGGAAATCCTGGTGAGCAACACTGGGCAGCTGTCAAAATAATCCTCAAGTATCTGAGAAGAACTAAGGATGTGTTTTTGACATACGGAGATTGTTCTGAGATGAAAGTGATTGGTTACTGTGATGCAAGCTTTCAGACCAATATGGATGATAGTAGATCGAAAATACGATATATGTTTACTTTGAATGGCGGTGCTGTCAGTTGGAAAAGCTCAAAGTAGTCAACTACAGAGGACTCCACCACTGAAGCCGAGTATATTGCAGCATCTGAGGCAGCTAAAGAAGCAGTCTGGATAAAGAAGTTCATCACAGAACTGGAAGTGTTTCCCGCGATAAAGAATGGCATATCGATGTACTGTGACAACACGGGCACCATTGCTCAATCAAAGGAACCAAGGTCCCACCAGAAATCCAAGCATGTACTCAGGTGATTTCATCTCATCAGGGAGATTTTTGAGAGAAAAGAAGTTATTATCGAGAAAATACCCACATAAGATAATCTTTCAGATTCTCTGGCTAAAGGGCTGACTCAACAAAAGCATGATAGGCACATCCGAGAGTATGGTGTCCAGATTCATACTAGTTGGCTATAGTGCAAGTGGGAGATTGTTAGGGATATGCCCTATACCCAACTTGTGGATGGGCTATATGTACATGTATTTGTAATATTTTCATTAATTAATAAAATATCAATCTTTATTATACGTGTCTTACATAACTTATATGAATCATCAACACTGTAATAAAGCCCTTGGAGTAATAAGACGATGGCTTCCATGCCTTATGAGAATCATTACTCTTAAATATTCCTAGTCATAGTTTTATGAATAATCTGGGCGTTCACAAAGCGGAGAGACTAGCATGATGATATAATCCGCCCTTAAGTGGGGTATCTGGTCTCATAGCCTACTAGCGGAGATCCATCCGCTTAGTGTATCACATGGATGCATGAGTTGCTCGTGTCCATCGAACTGACCGTCGAAAGTTTTCATATGGAGTGTTTATCCCATGTGTCTGTGAGAACTTTCTTGTATCGATTATATGACTAGTCCTTAGACTTAAGGTCTTTACAATATTATGTGTAGATCAAATAACTTTGACATTCTTCTTCCCCGGTTCAAAAGATCCGGTCATAAGGGTATGATTGGGTCATTTATTGAAACACATGAAGTTTGAAAAGATACAACAGAGAATCGCCACTCTCTCGGATAATATTTTCTTATAAAAGTAGTATTCTAGTTCGCTGGTTGATATGGGTGATCAGTGCTTGAGACTGTGGCCACAGCGGAAGAATCATGTGAGATTCTTGGGTTAGCACGATTCATGACACTATCAACATCATACCTTTGACCATATGGGTAGACAATTTCCGTACCCTACGTCAATAGGTGGGGATACAGTGAGGCGAGGGACCGTATCATATGTAAATCGCATACAGAATGGGTATATATATCTTTTCTTCTCATTTGGGGGCATTGGCATGTTGCTAGATGTCAACCTTGGTCATTGAAATCGAACGACCATCTGATCAGAGGATAATTTATGTTCGATTAAATTATCACGATTCATTTCATGTCCAACTTAAGGGGAACCCAAAAAGGTCACACACAACAAAGTCGAAATCAATGGTTAACAGTGCACAATACATATTTAACAGCATATATGATTGCTATAGGAATTGTTCATAAATGGTTCAATGTGTTTAATTATTGAACATATCATTTATAAGGTTCCATAGTGGCTTAGGGATTGGTGAATGACGATAGGGGCACTTTGAGAATTGGAATAAAAAGATAAAAAAAAAATATTTACTATTCACGTGAATAGTAACGCGTGAATAGTACTACGTGAATAGTAAAATTTTTTAATTTAATTTTGTTATTTGTTTTGACTTCCAATTCGGCCCAAACACTTATTAGGGTTTTATAATCTCATTAAACCACTAAATTAAGATCCAATGGCTAAGATTAAATTGGCTTTTATCCCACATCAGATTCTTAATTAATTTTGTTCTCTTTGGAGCACTATATAAACCCAAAGAATTCTTCACAAATTTTTTCACCAAACCTTTCATATATTGGGTTTATATAAGTGAGCAACTCTAAATTTTAAGAGTAAGCCACTGATTTTAAGGATCCTTAAGTCTAATTGACTAAAGGAACCTCGAGTTAAAAGTTTTGAGGTATTTGCCTAGGATAGCACCAATGGAAAAATACTTGTGCACTCAAGGCGTAGTCTTGCCGTTGAGTTTTGGCTTTGGTGTGTGCATCTTTGGAGGCCATACATTTGGGTGGCTCTTTGGAACGTGGAAGAGCTTGCTGAGTTCGAGAAAAGCTTGTAAATTGGAGGGAGGACTGGATGAGTCTACGGTTCAAGTAAGTCGTTTTCTTTCTTTATTTTAATTAGAGTTCTTATGATAGTTAGCATTTTTAGGTTTATGTTCTTTGCATGTTTTATGAGTTTTATGCTTAGAATATATAGTAACATGCATAGGCTTGTAGAATAATCAAAACAAATGGGTCTTGGACAAAGGGAAAGTGACATCATAATTTTAATAATTTGAGTTTTCCGCTGCGCACTCGCTGCCGCTTCCCAACATAAGACTTAGGAACAGCAGGTGTGTGATATTGTGGAGCATTATAACCTCTAGGTGGTGGTGTCTGACTAGGCTGATGAGACTCATGTCTCCATCTAAGATTGGGATGGTTCCGCCAACTATGATTATAGATATCCGAATAGGGTGTGTAAGGCTTCTGATACGTCCCTAATGCATTGCATTGTTCTTCATATGTTCCTCTCATCTCACCATATGCAGGAAACTCTTGGGGTTTTAGTTGGGCTACTGAATACATCGTCTTGCTATCTTTGGCTATTAAGGCTCCCATATGTCTTGTTAATAGCTCAACTTGTGCCTTAAGACTATCATCTTCCCTAAAGTGGTGTAGGCTTTTGCTAGAAGAAGTGGGGTGTGTCCTATCAAGGCTATCCAAGGCATTTGGTCCAGTCCATGTATGAGATTTCTCAACTAGTTCATCTAAATACTCGAATGCCTCATCAGGGTCTTTCCTTATAAACTCACCATTACACATAGTCTCAACAAACTGGCGCTTTCTAGGGGTTAGACCATCATAAAAATAACTTACTAAGCGCCAACTCTCATATCCATGGTGAGGGCAACTAGCTAACATCTCCTTATACCTCTCCCACGTTTGATAAAGAGTTTCACTGTCTCTTTGGGAGAAGGTGGAGATTTATCTTTTCAAGGCATGCGTCTTATGGTGTGGAAAGTATTTGTTAAAGAATGCTTGTGTCATCTCGCCTCATTATCCTATTGACCTAGGTCTTAAAGAGTATAACCAGCTCTTATCTCCATCCTTAAGGGCAAAGGGAAATAACTTAAGTCTAATTGTGTCAATGGTTACAAACCGGTCATGGAAGGTAGCTACAACTTCTTCAAACTCCCTAATGTGTACATAAGAATTTTCGCTCTCTAAAACGTGAAAAGTTGGAAGATATTGTATCATTCCAGCCTAAAGTCTATATATGGTGCATCAAGGGGAAACATTATGCACGATGGTGTAGCTGTGCGAGTGGGGTGAAGGTACTCTTCAAGAGTCCTCCTATGTGGTCTCTCGTGTTCACTCATATTATGTGCGCTAGACACGGATGGTGTGGAAAAAAGATTTTCAAATATGTTGTCAAAGTCTGAGTCTGAACTTTCCTCTTCAATCCTAACAAACCTACCAAACCTATCCCTACGTCTAGGCATGCTATTAAACTCAAGTAATATGAGAAACAAAAATAAAATAAAATAAGTAATAAAAATCTAAACTAAAAACTAAAGTTGAAATAAAATAAATAAACACCAAAAATAAAAGACTAGAAATAAAAATTAAAAGAATCAACTAAAAAAATTAATCAAAGTCTAAAAACAACTAAAAATTAAAATAAATAAATAAAATCAAAACTGAAATTAAAATTGAAATAAAATAAGTAAATAACAATAAAAAAGTAAAGAAGGAACGAAATTACCGCTTCTGCTCCTTTAGATTATAAACCATCTCCATCGGCAACAGCGCTAAATTTTGATTACGCCTAAAAAGTACTTGTGGTTATCACAGTATAGTTGGGGTGTCGATTCCTCAGAGAGATGGTTACATGAACTAATTTACTTAAACAAAACTTTAGCAATAACTTAAATAAAGAAAACGAATTAATTAATAATATAAGATAAAAACTATGGAAAAATATTTAGGAAAATCAATAGAGATAAACAGCAAAGCATCAGGAATCCCTCTTGCATCTAACTCCTATATTCAATTATTGATTTTTTTTATTACGCGATTGAAGGTTTCACATCCCAAACCAACAATTGGAAGATATTCAATTTTACACCTATTAAATTCTAAGGTAATCAATAATTATTTTCTTTATGTTAACAGCACACAAAAGTTATCATTATGAGCTATCTAACGTCGACAATATACCCTAAGGCAATACTGCAGCAGAAGACCAACACATAAAATAACTTTACCAGTCACAACCGGTTTCATAAATCACACAGAAGAAGCATGACTGGATCTATATGGGAGTTGACAAAACAAGTTTTCTGGATTATAAAGCGAAAGATAATATAGAACAACAACCGTCAATTTTATTAAATGTTTAAATTTCATTCAATAATCAACAACATGAATATCAGAAGTTTAAATACCGAAGTTTATCCGTAGCTTTGCCTAGAAGATTAGCTCTACATGGAAGAAAGAAATTCAGCCTAAAGAGATCGGAGAGACGTCATGATTTCCTTGAAGTTCTTCGTTCTCCACCCTTGATTTTGTGTTTGGGGCTCTTTGATGTGTTTTTCTCTTGTTTCTCATTTTTTCTCCCCTCTTAGGGTTTTGGACGAAGTTGGGTTTATATAGAGAATTCATGGCGGCCTAATTTACGTAAAAATACACTGAACACTAAACCCTGGAATACACATCCATGACGTGATGTGTTGACTTTTGCACGTTGCGATGCGTGGCCAGTTTTCTGGTCTCTCCAATTTTATGATTCTATGATTCTCGTGTGCTTCTGATGCGTCTGTAAGGACCCGAAACACGTATAATTGCTCCAAACTTCATATTCCATTGCTCCTAATAACAAAGCATAAAATAAACTCTAATTAAGATTAAATACATGATAAATAAGCCGAGTTAGTGATGTTCAAAGTATACTTTCATGCACTTATCAAATGTATCGATCCCCCGAGGACTTAATACCTTTGTTATCAATTTATGAAGTTAAATGTTTACGAGCATCTAATAGATTGATTGTTTCATTGGACGGTGACTTTAAACTTAAAACAAGTAAATAAAATAATGCGAAAGTGATTTAAAGGAAAATTCAATATTATTAAAACTATATAGGGTTGTGAATCCTTCCAATATCTTTTAAAGATGAAGTGGTTATTTCACGTTTGTACAATATATTGGTTTATTAACCTGGAACACGAAATTATATAAGAGCCTCTTCCGATGGTCAGATGTAAATACCCACAATAGCCCTATTAATCATATTCCTATGTCAACCAAGTTATCTGAATTAATTAAGATTAAGTTTCAATTATACTACGCTCGCCCGACAGGTATATTCCTATCATGTAAGGAAATCTATTAAGGTTTATCTATCCTTAAGGAAGATCGTGGGCTATTGAGTCTAGGGCCTTAAACCTAAAATCTCTTCTCCAAGTTCATTTTAAGTTTACCGGATCAATCTTATTAATGGTCAGTTAACAAGAAGCGTTAAGACCAAGGCTCAATAAATAAACATTTATATTACTTAAACCATAAAATAACCCCTTATAAACCAATGATATTGGAATTAATCACAACCCCAGATAACATGTTTAGTTACTACACATATTTAAGACTAGTAAAAGCTTAAATAAAATAAATGACATAAAGTAAATGCTGGAAATTAGAAAGGTAAAAATACAATAAAAGAAAATGTTGGGGGTTAGAGGATCCACTTTCATTACATTTATTTAAATATCTCCCTTATTATAATATATTAACTTTGCGTGATAATTACCAACCGACCATATATGCGGTATCCTGATTAAGTCAAATTTATAATTAATTCCAACCGACCATACAGGCGGTATCCATGTTTAGTCAGGTTAAAATCAATTTAATTAAGTCCAACCGACTATAAAGACGGTATCCCATTAAGTAAGGTTTTAAATAGTTTATTTATTATAATTAAGGGAGATTAATCTAAATATTAGTAATAAAAGCTTAGCCTTTCACCCCAGCAGAGGGGAGTTACCTCCTCATGCTAAAAAGTAAAATAAAAAATGAAAAGTAAAGAAAAGAAAGTGCTATTGCGAAAAGTAAATAAAATTAAATACAGAAAGCTTTAAATAAATAAACAAGATACAATATTCTTAGTATTCTTAAGGAATTCCTTAGAAGAAAGTATGAATTGGAATTCTAAAATCGGCCTCAATTTATAGGTAAATCCTAGCCTCACGAGTCGCGATGCGTGGCATCTAGCACGTCATGACGCACCGTAGATTGATGACACGTGGCACAGGCTTCGCGGAGATGATGACACGTGGTTGTGGGTAAAATTATTGATTGGGCATTGCAACGCGTAAGGGTGTTCGCGTCGCGACACTGATGTCGGCATGATGCAAGCAATAACGTGTTTTCAATGATGAGTGTCGGCACTATGTGATAGTGACACGTGTCCGGCGTACATTAGCAGATTTGATATGATGTTAATACATGTGAAGCACATGTTAGCAAACTTATGTGATTGTGACACGTGTCCGGTGCACGTTAGCGGCGCATGATAGCAGACAACGCATTTTAGCAAACGGCGTATTTTAGCAAGAAATTTACGTTTTTACCATTTTTGTCTATTTTCCGCTGTTTTGGCCCCGATTTGATTCTGGATAGTCCTGTTATTTTATTTTTCTACAAAATACCCCAAAAACATCAAAATATTCACAAAACTCAAGAAACTATGCGAAATATTAAGTCAAAGGAGTGGGAAATAGTAATATATTTACCACTCATCAAAAAGCAAAAAGATAATCAGACAAATGCACACAAAATCTAAGAGATAATAAAACTAATGCACATAAAAGAAAAAAGACAAGAGAAAAGAAAAGAATATAAACGTTATAATAGCTATATAAACAAACATCCTCAGAGAATGTCTAGCATCAAAGTTAAATGAACCTTCAAAATGCATACTACAAAGCTAAAATCCTTTCCTTTGAACAAAATATCTAAATCAGACTCTAAGTGTGTGTGTGAATAATTCTGCAAACAGCTTTGACTCTAAGTTATCAACTAGGTGATTTCGTCTTAATTCTCAGTAGCTAATGGGTCAAACCAACCTGAGTATCTAAAATTGTTCTGTTTACTACAATCTGCGTAAAGTGAGGTATGTAAATTTTTTTTTTATCATCATTCCTCACATAAAAAAAATAACTGCAGACAGAAACAGATATTCAGGCGAACGACCATTCATCAACCACCAATTATTTTAACTAGTCACTTTGTCAACTTCTTATTATCTAATTGTTACAGAACTATTTTTTTAGTGCATACGAGTCTGACCTAGATATTAGGCTCAAAATTAGGATAAAAGTGAAATTAACATTTATCTTTTCCTAAAACTTTTTAACTAAGACAAACAATCTCATTATCATACTTTTTTTGGCTTTTTTTTTTTTGGCATTTTTGAAATAAAACATGCAAAAATTAAAAACACATAAAAATGCAAAACAAACACACGACATGCAGGGACTAAAATAAAAATGCAAAACAAACACTCGACATGAAGGGAATAAAATAACAGAAAGCAAAATAAAAATGAACATCCATGCCCCCAAACCTAAAATGTGCCCCTAAACCTAAAATGGGCATTGTCCCCAATGCGTTACAAAATAAAAGAAAAATAAGGGAACAATGAAACCTCTGTTAGATTATTCCTCATCTCCATCGTCATCGCTACCGTTCTCTGGCAGGTTAGGGAATACTGGAATCTTCTCATTGCTTATGTTAAAATGGCGAGCCATTTGCTGAAGCAATTGACTTGTGGCCAAGCTATTTTGAATCAGGAAATCCATACGAGATTCCAGCCATTCAACGAGCTGTGACACGGAGCGAGATCGCGATATTCGCGGAGTAGGGTGAGGTTGTGGTAGTGGAGCAACGGGTAGAGAAGAGGAAGGGCCAACCTGTACAGGGACTCTCTCTGCTCGTAGTTGATGGACAATATGTACAGTAAGGGTAGTGGTGGGCTGTATGGACTTCTCTCTAGGGTCAATGGGCACCCTAGCTGCTGCACAGAGTTTAGTGATCAAACTACAATATAGTAGCCCATATTGTGCAGAGTGAGCTGCCTGGAAAATATTACTTGAAATCAGACCACCTATATCTATTGAATGTCCCTCAACTAACGAGTAATGCAGAATCATCCGCTCCTTGGTTACATTTGTAATGTGGGTACCAGGCAAGAGGGTGCGAGTCAAGAAATGGAACTAAACTTGGGCATCAGGTTTTAGAAACCTAGAACTCATCTTAACATGTTCCCCACTATTGTTATTATCCCATACAAAATTGGGGATTCATAGAGTTCTAGTGATGATCTCTAAGTCATGGTGCTCGATTGTCTCAGTATATTCATCCTCTTCTAAGTCTGGCAACCTATAAAATATATTGATCGTAGACTGATCAAATGCCACTTTTAGCCCATCACTAGTACCTGGTATGCAATATGGTCGTAAGCATCGTGTAAAATACTCTCACCATTGGTATACAGGCAGAGGTAGGCTGCTGGCAAAGCTTATGCCAGTGCCTTTGGGCAATCATGGAGTCGATTTGGGGGAATTGTCCTGGATTAATCTCAAAACCCCACTCGATGATAGGGAATTTTTGTCCCATACTTCGCTCATAATGTTTCTCAGCAGCCGCTGACATGAATTTTTCATTATTATAGGATGGTTCCACGGTCGTTTTGCTACGGGCTCGTTTGGGTGCCATTGAGGATTTAAAAAAAATTTGGACAGAATTTCCCCTAAATTTTATGAATTTCCAAAATCAACCTAATCTAACACTTCACAATTTCACAAATTACCCAACCTTCGCCTCCAATACTACAATTTCAATAGTCACAACCACAAATTTTTTCAAAAACAGTAAATAACCATAAATTTAACTAAAAACCTAAAAATTTCAAACCAAAAATTTAGATAAAATAAACAATGAAAAAGAAAAGGAAAGAAATTACCCAATTTGTGAGGTTGAATACCCGGATCTGAGCTTTAATCACCAAAACCGAACTTGAATCACACCAAAGTGAAGGAATTTGTAATTTTTGGGTTGGTTTGTGTGTTTGGGTGAGTTTCAGGATTTGATTTTGGGTTGGTGATGATAAAAGAGTGTTGGATTCGAGAGGAAATGGAAAGAAAATGGACGAATTGAGAGAGAAAATGAGAGTGAGAAATGAAGAAATGAAGAAAAATGGTATGGGGTCTGTTTTAAGGCCTGAGATCGTGGGCGCAACGCGATGCAAAAGGGGTTTACGTCGCGACGCATAGCTCTAATTTCTGGGTAATCACGTATTTAATTGGCGCATCGCAACGCGATAGGGATGTTGCGTCGCGATGCCAAAGGCTTACGGGAGTGCCACCATCTATCTGGTTTGCGTCGTGACGCAAAAGGCTTAAACAAGGGACACATTCTGCCTCTATTACGTCGCGACATGGGTAAGTTGCGTCACGACGCAATTTTTTTTTTGTTGAAAAAATCGTGTCTTTCGACGAATAAATCCACTAGGACGCGTATATAGAGTTGACTCCTTACTCCACTGTCTTTACTAGATTGAATTTTTATCCTCCCGAATTTGTCAAATTTTATTTCGTGATATCCCAAATTTTACCGGCTCGCTCTGCTTTAAATGCTCCGTTTTTGTTTTTCCCTGTAAAACTAACACACAAAATTAAAAATTTCTACAACATGTGTACAAAAAAATACGAAGAATAAAATAAAAATAAAATAAAAATTTTGCATGGGTTGCCTCCCTGCTAGCGCTAAAGTTTACGTCTTCAGCTAGACGTGACTGAAGTCCATTCGTCAAGGAGGCTTCAACGTGGTTTTCAAAATCTGAGATAGGACAACCCAATGTGCATTCCTTTTGAATGGTCTATTCCAACAATGAGGTGGCCAAAAGAATCTTGTTTGTCTCGGTGCCTGCGCCGCCTTCTTAAACTTTGTCGCTCCAGTGATTTCTGAAAAAGAAAGAAAGAAAATCAGGAGGTCTCATATGATGCTTGACTTGGAATGGGAGTGCCATTTGTCAAGCCTTTGAGCGGTGTCTCTCATTTGTACTCCCAAAAACAGTGATGTTTCTCTTGAATTCACTGGATTTTCAATATGGTCGAACATTTGCTCCTCCATTTGCTCAGCCTCTTGCTCCACTTTATTTTCACATATGTATTTTAGGATTTACGCATTCAGCTCTTCATCTTTCATATGTGAAATGCATGCTCTATAAGTGTCAACTAGAGGATGGGAAGATGTGTCTGATTTTAGGTCTTCATCCTCTGCGGTTGATATGACTGGCTCATGTAGCTCTTCTTCAAACATCAGTGTAATGCATGCTCCAAGATCTTCATTTTGAGGATACAGAGTTTCATCCTCAATTTTTATTAGTGCAGACAGCTCTGCTTCTTGATCCTCGTTAGAGTCCGATGAATAATAAAAATCAAATTGAAATTCTGCTGGTTCGGGCTCCTGAATTGATATCTCTGGCTCTTGATAATGCTCAGCCTCCTTCTCTATAAAGGTGTCATCATGAAACTCTTGGTACTCAAAGGCTTCATCAGAGTCATTTGCTCCGTGAGATATGTAATTCAAGGTGTCTGTTAATTGTCTAATTTGATCTGTCATCCTCTGTATGGAGGTCACTTGACTCTGAAATTGTGCATCAAATTTGGCTTCTCGTTCCTCAAGCCATTCTTTGAGCTTGTCAATCATTTGATCTTCCTCTGATGGTTCAGGTTCTTAATGAAGATCGTAGGTGCATGGTGGATAAGATGGAAAATGTGGTTCAGTGAAATATGCTGGTTCTTCGAACCTTGAATGATTCTGATAATTCTGCCACCTGGAAAGGTATATGCATTGATCGCTCGGTTGGTTACCATCACATATTTCACATCTCCCCATTGAATTCTATGAGTGAATGTAGTATTGCTTGGTTCTGACATCGAGTGATAATTGTTGGGCTGGACAATAGGCCTCAGAAAACGGATTGTTGCTCCCTGATTTGGGGTGTATCTTCTTCTAGTAAAGCTCGTAATCTCTCAATTTCCCAATAATGTTCCATTTCAACCACCTGAAAATTAAAAGAAATAAATAAAAATTACAGATAAGAATAAAGAAAATTAGATACAACTAAATCAGATAGCTTCAAAATTAATAACTTAAGAAAAATAAGTCCACGGCAACGGTGCCAAAAACTTGATCGGTGAAATCATAAATGTAACGCAAGTGCATGTATCGCTCAAGTAGTATAAAAATATCGATCCCACGAGGACTTAATTTCTACTGTTATTAATTATTGATTTTATTTATTTACAGGTATCTAATTAAAGAAATAACGGAATGATTGCTTGATTGGTTGGTTGAATGTGGTTTTGCTAAATAAATAAAAATAGAAAAGAAAATACAAAGGAAAATAAACAAAAGACACAAATATCTAGGTCTGTGATTCCACACAATATTATTCTAATGATGAATTGACTCTCTTATATATGTGTAATAACTCAGTTTGCTAACCTGGAAGACGAAGATATGCAAAAGCCTCTGTCGATGGTCAGACGCAAATACCCAAATAACCCAATTAATCATATGTCTATGTTAACCAAGTTACCTGAATTCATTAAGTTCAAGTTCCAATTATGGCTACCCCCACTCGACAGGTATATTTCTATCCTGTAAGGAAATCTATTAAGGGTTATATATCCTTAAGGAAGATCGTTAGCTATTGAATCTAAGGCTGAAACCTAAAATCTCTTTTCCAAGTTCATTTTAGTTTATCAATCAATATTATTTGTGATCAGGCAACAAGAAGCATTAATCTTAAGATTCAATAAACAAGCTAAAGTATTACCAATAATATAATTAAATCAATTATTAAGCATGTGAATATTGTGTTTCATCACTTCCCTAGAATAAAAATAAAGTGCTGAGGTTAGGGGATCCACATTTAATATTTCAAACCTAGGAATCTCATTTATTATAATATGGAATTTGTCAGTAGTATCCAATTAATTCAAACTAGCCATGAAGGTGGTGTCATTACTTGTCCATAAACCCCCCATATAGGCGATAATCATTTGTCACATGAAGATCGACCATATAGGCGGTGTCACATTATGTTACATAAATAAAACCAGCCATTAAGGCGGTATTAACTTTTAATCCATGTGATTAGATTACAATTTCCATATTATAAATTAAGTGAGATTGACTAGATAATCATATTAAATGTTTCACTCGTCCCCCTGCCGAAATTAAGTACGAAGCATAAAATAAAAATAAAACAAATAAACTATTATTAAAACTAGAAATAAAAGTGCATAATTAAAAGTACAAAAATATAAACACACAAGATACAGTCCTCAGATCCTTATTCAGAACCTTGGGGAAAGTATTAAAATTATAAATGAAATCGAATTCTATTTATAGGCAAAAAATCCTTCTACGCGTCGCGACACAGATAGCCTTATGCATCACGACGTGATGAGCTGTCAACGTATTATTCTGATATCCTGACACGTGTCTATAGAGGGCCGCGCATCACAACGTGTAAACAGTAATTATCTGTAGCTTCATAATAGAGGCGCGTCGCGACGCAAAGAGGTGTTCGTGTCGCGACGCGTCATGTTCAGAAGTTCTCATTTTGTCATTTTTCGTTCGATTTTCGTTATTTTAGTCCCTATTTGATTTCATTGAGTCCTAAATCTTTTTTTATCTGCAAAACACACAAAAATACATCAAAACATTCATCAAACCCGAGAAACTAACCAAAATATTAGGTCAAAGAGGCGGTAAAATATGATATATTTTATGCTCATCAAGTAACATTAAGAAAAAGAAGGAAGTAAGAAAAGATGATCGCCGCGATAACAGTGGATGGAGAACCCCGGGTCCAAGGTAGAATTTTAGTCATGAGGCTTAGAGGAACTTGGTGCCAGAACGAAGGCTCCTGATCAAGGTTTCCCAAGTGATCGGGGGGGTACAACATACACTGCCCTTAATAAGCCTTTCTCCCAGTGACTCGTGAAATATAAGATAAAGGCCTAATAATAGAGCCTAACCTGAGAAGGTTCACAATTTATTGACGGAACAACGGTGCCTATTACTCCCATCATAATATGTAAGGCCACGGGATTGAGTTGGTGAGGAATGTCTATTTAAAATAGTGTATGGATCATGAAGCCATGAGGGCCAGACAATATCGGGAGTGGCGACCAGTGATCAGGATAACAACAGGAAGAACACTGGCTAAAGATTCAAATCGGGCCATGAAAAATTATTATAGAATCAACGGCCCCGAGATGTTGAACAATGAAAGAGCCCCGATGATCCAAAAAGCCTGACATGTTCCAATAATGTTCCCCGAAGAATATGCTCATGGAGTAAGTCATACCAATGATGACGTGCTTATAATCACTACCAATAAAGGCTGGTTGGATATGGATAGGAACTGATGGATTCAGAGAGTTTAGGGGATATAATATCAAATTAGCCTTTTGACGGGTTTGGTGTGGAATTTACAAACTTGATAAAGGATGCAACCCCTTTATTTGGGTGTGGAGGATCAATCATTTTTCCTCTAGGTCAGACACAACTCACAATGATCGTTGGAATAAGCCCTCATACCCGAATCATGATGATAGATTTCATGGTGGTAGATTGCTTGACCAGCTACAAGGTAATTTTTGGGAGGCCTTTTATGATGAAGTCAAGAGCAGCCATATCAAGATACTATTTGAAGCTGAAATTCCCAACTCATGAGGTAGTTGAGGTCATTTGTGGAAGCCAAATGATGGCAAGAAGCTACCCTGCAACAACTTTAAAGTAGACCTTGTGTATTACAGACGTTGTAGGGAAAAAGAAGAAATAACGAGAAGAATAGTCGGTAAGGTGGAGACGACTGACCTTCGGCTCGAGGAGAGTATCTAGTGCAGAGAAACAAAAGATGAGCTAGAAATGATGGCACTTAGTGGCTAAGGGAGGTAGGTGAAGACTGGGGCCAGGTTGGAGCAGAGAATGAAAATAGAGCTCATCGAAAATATGTTGATGATTTTTCTTGAAGTCATACGGACATGCTCAGAATTAATCCATGGGTCATAAGTGTTAGGGATATTCCCCATACCCAACTTGAGAATGGGCTATATGTACATGTATTTGTAATATTTTCATTAATTAATAAAATGGAAATCTTTATTATACGTGTCTTACATAAATTATATGAATCATCAAACAATGTAATAAAGCCCTTGGAGTAATAAGATGATGGCGTCCACGCCTTATGAGAATCATTACTCTTAAACGTTCCTAGTCATAGTTTTGTGAATAATCTGGGCGTTTACAAAGCGGAGAGACTAGAATGATGATATGATCCGCCCTTAAGTGGGGTAGCCAATATCATAGGCTACTAGCGGAGATCCGTCCATTTGGTGTATCATATGGATGCATGAGTTGCTCGTGTCCATCGAACTGACCACCAGAAATTTTCATATGGAGTGTTTATCCCATGTGTCTGTGAGAACTTTCATGTATCGATTATATGACTAGTCATTAGACTTGAGGTATTTACAATCTTATGTGTGGATCAAATAACTTTACATTATCATTCCTTGGATCAAAAGATCCAGTCATAAGGGTATGATTGGGTCATTTGTTAAAACACATGAAGTTTTTAAAGATACAACAAAGAATCGCCACTCTCTCGGATAATATTTTCTTATAAGATTAGTATTCTAGTTCGCGGGTTGATATGCGTGATCAGTACTTGAGACTGTGGCCGCAGCGGAAGAATCATGTGAGATTCATGGGTTAGCACGATTCATGACACTATCAACATCATAACTTTGACCATATTGGTAGATACTTTCTGTACCCTAGGTCAATAGGTGGGGATACAGTGAGGCGAGAGACCGTATCATATGTAAATCGTATACATAATGGGTATATATCTTTCCTTCTCATTTTGGGGCCTTGGCATGTTGCTAGATGTCAACCTTGGTCATTGAAATCGAATGACCATCTGATCGGAGGATAATTTATGTTCGATTAAATTATCACGATTCATTTCATGTCTAACTTGAGAGGTACCCAAAAGGTCACACACAACAGTCGAAATCAATGGTTAACAGTGCACAGTACAAATTTAACAGCATATATGATTGTTGTAGGAATTGTTCATAAATGGTTCAATGTGTTTAATTATTGAACAAATCGTTTATGAGGTTCCATAATGGCTTAGGGATTGGTGAATGACGATAGGGGCACTTGGGAATTGGAATAAATAAAAAAAGTGAATAGTAATATAAATAGTAATGTTTTTTAATTTGTTATTTGTTTTGAATTCCAACTCGGTCCAAACTCTTATTAGGGTTTTATAATATCATTAAACCACTAAATTAAGATCCAATGGCTAAGATTAAATTAGCTTTTATCCAACATCGGATTCTTAATTTTTTTGTTGTCTTTGGAGCACCTATATAAACCCAAAGAATTCTTCATAAATTTTTACACCAAACCTTTCATATCTTGGGTTTATATAAGTGAGCAACTCTAAAGTTTAAGAGTAAGCCACTGATTTTGAGGATCCTTAAGTCTAATTGACTAGAGGAACCTCGAGTTAAAAGTTTTGAGGTATTTTCCTAGGCTAGCACCAAGGGCAAAATACCCGTGCACTCAAGGCGTAGTCTTGCCGTTGAGTTTTGGCTTTGGTGTGTGCATATTTGGAGGCCACACACTTGGGTGGCTCTTTGGAACGTGGAAGAGCTTGCTGAGTTCGAGAAAAGCTTTTAGATTGGAGGGAGGACTGGAGGAGTCTTCGGTTCAAGTAAGTTCTTTTTTTTTTTCTTTTTTTTCATTAGAGTTCTTATGATAGTTAGCATGTTTAAGTTTATGTTCTTTGCATGTTTTATGAGTTTTTATCCTTAGAATATATAGTAACATGCCTAGACTTGTAGAATAATAAAAACAAATGAGTCTTGGGTAAAGGGATAGCGGCATCATAATTTGATTTATTTTTTATTTTCCGCTGCGCACTCGCGGCCGCTCCCCAACAGTGGTATCAGCGCACCATTTATGTTTTGATTAGTTCTCTCTCATTTGAACTCAAAATTGGGTGTGTAAAAGCTCGTTGGAAAGCTAACACCCTGAAATTAAGTTTAGGCACAAGTTTTGCTTAATGTGGTTAAGATTTGAATTGTGAAATGGCATTTAAAGTTCACGCATCTGTAATAAATGTGAATAGTAAATTTATTTTATTAAAATAAAATGCAATATTGTAATTAAATATTAATTAAAGTTATTTAATGCATAAAATAATTCCAACAAATTAAAACTCATATGCTTGATGATTCTTTGTATGATTAGAATTGGCATGATTATTTTAGGGTGCAAACATCTAGAGACTTTATAAGGAAATATAGAGTGTATTGCTTATCCCTTAGCTAAGTAATTATTCCGTGATGAACTTAGAGATTCATTACCTTTAAGGCTAATAAATATAAATCACTTTTTTATAATAAAAGACATAATAAAAGATACAAGTGGGGTGGGACCAAGGCGTTAATAAAACTTTCCAAACTAAAGTTAATTTAACCAAATGTATTACTAGAGTTAGATAATGATTTGATGTCTTCCTTCACTCACTACCTTTTTATAGCCAAAAGGAAAAGCTATGAAGACATCTAGATAATCATTTACTCAAAGCTTACCTTAAAGCATATTTAAAGTGTTGGACTAATTTGGAGGATCTAATTTTTATTCCTGTCACCAAGGCAATAAGAGCCTAAGAGGTAAGGGTATTTAAGAGAGTTCGCTCCACCCTCCCTCTGGGGAATTTTCAATGGAGGAATCCATTTGACAGTTATTCACTTAAACTTGCTAAAATCCTCAATAATAATTTAAGTCTAAAATTTGCCTCCCATTGTAAAGTATAGACCCAAAGGGCTTAAACCGTATTGGCAGGACTACGCTTTACCAGACTGACCAATACTAATTTGTCCCTAAATCGTACTATTGACAATGGTTTGACTTTTCTGAGTCATAAGACGCAGCGACCCTTCGGCGTGGTCTTATAAGTTAGTGGCAAAGATTGGGTGTCCACAAAGATTAGCATAAGCTATTGCATGTTTGATTGCCCAACCCAATGATCAAGGAATTGTGATTTATATCATAAATTGGTTGGGAACGTACCTAATTATCCTATTTTATAACGACCAGCCCTAGTCGAAGTTATGGAATGATGATAATGGGATCCTTGCCCACAAGAAATCCATCATATTGGGGTTGATGCTATTTGCTTAAAATTTTAAAACAATTGAGTGGGAGAAACTTCATAATTTTAAAAGCCCATGTTATTATGAAACATTAATGAAAACATATTCCTAATTTTTGTTGGATAATATGACCCATAGCGTCACTATTTGTACAGATCACGGTGTTGTTGTACAAATTAACTATGTGACAAGGAAATTGCACTCTCATCATTTGTGATTAGATCACCATAGATGTATAAATGAAGAGAGGTCCATATGATTAGTTCCTGGATTGAGATGATATGAGACAGTATCAGTCCACGAAGGATTAATCATTAAATATCCCTAGCCGGAGTATTATCGAGACAGGACATCGATAATGCGGAATAGGCTAGTATTGCACTTGTGCGCGTTGTGAGGGCACGACGGCATAGTTCTCATATATTTAAGTATTGGATACTTATGCAAGTGCGATAAGAGGTTGTGTTTCACCGATGGTACGGGAAACAGCTTCGCTCTGGATAGACCCCTCGGAATCCCATTGGTATTATGACTATGTGTCTATGGGAGGCCGAAATCAGGGTAGGTGTGTGTGGTCTTAACCTGAGACTTACATCGCTAATACTTACGATAATCGATAGACTTTGGTCTTGGTGGTACAGGGCTTTAACCGGTTCTGCGTACACACACTTCTGGGTTTATCAGAGAGTCGTAGTGTATTGGGTGTGATGTCAAGACGGAAGTATCACTTCAGTCATAGTGGAGATGATGTCACGCAGGATACGGTACTAGTGCTCTTGAGTGTTGCGCAACCATCGGGATATTATGACTAGGTCATGCATATCCGATTATAGAGACTAGTTACCAGACATCCGACATGTGCTTCGGACGGGGCAGACACTTATCCAGCCCCAGCCCTAGCACGTGACTATCCGATACTGGGCCGATATACACAATACTACGGTATACTACGCTTGATACAGATCTATATATTCCTGTAAGAATATTTCTGGAGAATTGGGTAAGCATGGCGCTTTGCTAGAAGCCAACCTTGTCTTGTAAATCGGTAAAACGTAGTACGAGGTACTTACGTGTTCGGATAGTCCGACGACCGTATTTACTGCCAACATATCCGGAGATCTCATGGGTCGGTTCTGAAGATTCACCGATGACGTATGACTCGCACTTTAATTAATTTGGGATTAATTCGATAAGAGAGAAAATTAATCTGGGATTAATTACGGAGATATTTTATCTCGGATAAAATATCGTTAAAGAGAGAGAACGATTAATTTGGAATTAATCGATAAATTAATATATTCGATATATTATAACGAAATTAGATTTCGCGACGAGGAATTGAAATTAGATTTTAATTCGGGCGAACGAATCAATTTAGAATTAATTCGTTAGGGACGTGAATAGTGATTTCGCTAGGCGTAATCATTTAATTACGACGCAACGGAAAATTCGTTAATTTGGAATTAACGAACCCGAGCCCGAGAGTGATTGCGAGCGCATTCGCATTTCGAATTCGAGTGCGGCACGCAAGTCAAATCAAGCGTCAAATCGCAAGTCACATCAATCGTCAAATCACATGTCACTTGAGTGATGTGACATTTGAGTGATTGATGTGAGTTGATTTGTAGTGATTGACAAGCATTTAATGTTTGTTTTTGAAATTGGAAAAAGGTAAATGGTTTATTATTTTTTGGGAAAATATAAAGCCAATTACAATTTTTCTTTTTCATTAATTCAATCTCTCTCTCCTTCACGTTTTGCGTTTTGGAGCCAAAAATGGAACCCATTTTCCATCTTCTCTCTCTCGGTCTTGGACCGATTTCCCCTTCCGTTTTTCTGGTTTGACCGATCAATGAAGGAGAAGTAATGATCTTGTTGCAAGATCTATGTACTAGCACACTCATGGAGGAATACAAAGGTGATAAGGAAGTGAGTTCGTGAGCTTGGAAGCTTGAAGCTTGGAGCTTCAATGGTGTCTCCCATGGCCGATTCTTGGAGGAGGAAGCAGCCCCACGCCGTGCAGCCCACCACACGCACAGCTCACTGCCGAGCAAGGGAGAGCAGTTCGCACTTCAACTTTGTTGCATCTCTATCGATCAATGTGAGTCTTTTCCGCACCTCCTTTGGTTGTATTCATACTCGTTTTTATGCTTAAAATGATCCTTGGGACTTGATTGAAACTCTACAATGGTATCAGAGCCATTTGTGCATAAAACGAATTTAGGGTTCTTAGCAAAATTGGGGCTTTTTGATTTAAGCATGATTTTGACAAATTGTTTGTTTAAGAATGCTTGTATATAAATAACTTAGAGTTATATGTAATCAATTTGAAGAAAAATTAATTGGATTGATTTTCCCCAATTTGCTTATTATTGGCCAAAACTTTAATTTGGGTAAACTTGATTTTGAGCATGTTTAATCAAATTGGATGATTTAGAATGTTTAAAGTATGTTTAATTGAGGATTGATTGGATCAATTTGTTGAAAATTAGTTTGGAACAATTTTCCCCAAATTGCTTTGGATGGCCGAATTTGGTTAGCTCCCTAATGTCTTGGATTTTTGATTTTTTGTTCATTGGATGACTTGGAAATCATTTGGGGATGTTGAATTTATGTTTAATTTGGTTCAATTGGATTGAATTTGATTTGGGCATAATTTCCCTCTTTGGCCGAGACACTTGAAGCATGAAATTGGGTTTGATTTTGATCAAATTATGTTGGACATGATTCATTGATGTTAAGCATGATTAATTGGACAAATTTGATGTTTTGGAAACTTTGATTTGGGTAATTAATAATGTGTATACACTTTAGGTAATTTAATTGGGAAATTTGGAATTTTTGGAATTAAATTATTGGGCTTAAAATTGGATTTGGGCTCTTTAAGTTGTTATTGGGTTTATTGGACTTTGTTGTACAAAGTTGGTTTAGGCCAAAATTGGTTGGATCCAATTAGGCCCAAAACCGCTTCCAAGAGGCCCAAATGCGACTAATGAACCTTTAACGTTTAATTGGGCCTAATGGGCCTAAATTAATTTATGGGCTTATGGGGTAACTCCCAGATTGGATTTTGGTTATTCGGTTTGACCCGAGTTGACCAAAAGTCCACACCTTGAAGAAATTAATTAAAAGCCCATTGGACTTTAATTAATATATTGGATATTAATCGGGCTTTGAGACCCGTAACGATTAAATTTGGAATTTAAGTCGTAAAGGTTTTTTTATAAAGTGTAATATTTAATTTGGAATTAAATAATGAATTAGAATTAAATGCGTATTAATTGGATTTAATTATGTATTTAATTTAATTCGTAGAAATCGTACTTTGAGTACGTGTTCGCAATACGAGTTTGACTCGAACAAAATCAAATCTTTGTTTGAACATTGGATGATCACTAATTATCAGATTAATTAATTTGATTAGATTGATTGATAACATGCTTGTATGAATACATGGTTGTGATGTTTGAATAATGTATATCGGATGGATATTAGAAGGGTGGGGCAATTTTAGAATTGTTGTAATAAATTTGATTTATTAATTGGACCTGTGTGTCCAGCCTTATCACCTCCTATTCTTTGTATTCTCTTCTCACCTATTCGCCTCAATGTAAATGAGGTTTCTTTAGAAGTGTAGTGTAACGGGTAGAAGTAATACAAGTGCTAGCTTGGAGAGAGAAAGTGAGAGATTTGATCTAGGATCAATGTGTAAAATATCCATCCGCATATCATTATTATTTTATCATATGCGCTTTATTATGTGTTTAGAATGCATGTTTAAGGGTGTATGATGATGAGACCTTAACAAAGATAATAAATTGGTTGCCAATTTGCACGCGAAAAACCCTCGTTAAATATCAAGCGTTTATTTTCCTTCCATTGAGTGATTCTTACTCAAGATCCGAGATTGGTAGGGGTTGTTGGCCAAAGTCAAGCCCTTGTCCGTCGAAGATGTGTTTTAATCACGAGGCTTTGTTCCATATCGGTGTCGTGTCCAAGTTGTGGTTTGTTGGCCAAAGTCAAGACCACTTCTTGTCCATTGACATTGATTACGAAGCTTCTATGTCAATGGGTCCGCGCTTGACTGGGATCACTAGGTTTGTTGTGCCAAAGCCAAGGCCTAGTTGATTTAGAGGAAAAAGGTTAGGGTATATATTCGATATATAGGCATATATATGATATATGTTTAGGACTTGGATGTCCACCTACTGGATCAAGGAGTTGGATGAGATCCAATTGATCTTAGAGATCTACCTAGTTAATTATCATACAATTTGTTGGCCAAAGTCAAGATTGTGTGATATTTAACGGAATCCTAGCCCACTAGGAAACACGGTTTCCCGAGTACTCGACAGAGGGTTAGAGGCTCGACGAAAAATAGTGGGAGGCAAGAATTGAATTTGCAATACTCGTTCAATTACTCGCCATACGCGCTCATTTAAATTATTTCGTCATTAGATTAAATGTTAGTTAGACTAATATTTAAATTGTTGTTTTAATAAACAGTTGGACTGTATTATACTTGATTATATATAATTGGATTATACTAATCAATATATTTGAATTAATTAATTTCAGTTTACAGTTGATTTTATAATTGGATTATAGTAATCAATGTAATTGAGGTTAATTAATTTGGATTATATTTGATTATATAGTTGGACTATTATAATCATTATAATATATATAGTACCACTAATCGTTGATTAAATAGTTGGACTATTGTAATCAAGATAAATTGAAGAGTTGGATATTTAAAATATAATCTGGGATTAAAATATTTTAAATAATTTAATTTTCAAATTGGGAATAAATAATAGGTTACTTTATTTGATAAAATAACTTATTATACCTTAAGCCCAAAATTAAGCAAAATAAGTAGAGCATAAAATCTTTGGAAGATTTATGTGATGATGACTTTAGTGCTTAATTTAATATATTTGTCATAAATCTAATTTTAGATTTAAGAAGTATTAAAATTGCAATTTATAATTCTTGGAGAATTAATTGACTATTCTAGAGGAGATAAAGTCAAAGTTTGCAATTGGGCATGTAGCACGAGGTGCACATCGTTTCGATATTCTAAAAACCCAAGGCTTGGCCTAAGGTTTCTGAAATATTGAAAAGGATAATTGACATATCCCAAAGTGACTACCATTTGGATATGGCAGACACGAAGGAATTAGAAAGGGCAATACTCTTACTTTGAAAATGTTTGTCTTAGTTATGTTCACAGCTAGTATTGAAATTAGATTTTAAATACTTAGTGTGGTACATAAAATATATGTATTGATGTTCAGAATCTGCTTTGAGCAGGATACTGACTTCAAGCTGAGATTGCTCTGCGAATCGGAAACGGGACGAAAGTCGTTGTTTCGACCGTAGATACCTAAGTTTAGGAACTACCCTTGGGTGTGTACTTAAATTAGGAACTGTTATAATGTAACTAGTTTGACTAGAGACATTATCTCTATATCAGTGCTTAATCCATTGTGGATAAACCTTTATATCTAGAACACTAAGTGTTTCATTATATAAAGATGATACTGAGATAAACACATTAGATGTGAATAACAGAATTTATATTTTGAATATAATTAAAATCTCAAACATATAAAATGACAAATAAATAGCTCAAATTGATTTGATCAATAGAGACTTATTTGTGGCATTGTTGTCTGGGACACAATTATACAAGACTCGTATATCCACACTTTTGAAGAGTGGGTACTAGGACTGATTTGACTATTCAAATAAAGTCTACGAATCTAGTTTGTTAGGTAAAGTACCTAAAACACTGTTTACTTGGTAATAGTGTAAGTGCCACCGATCTGTTAGCCCTATTTATGGTGAAGTTAGTGGGCCCATGTCTAGCTAGGCTAGATGTAGATATGAATATTTCGTGACCTATACGGATGTGGCATCGCATTATGGTTATGTGTTTCTTTTGAAGAACACAAATTGGAAACTTTTAGAGTTTCGACGCGAAATAGACAAACAGATCGGCTATAGTATTATACCGTCATGGTAAGACCGTAATGGAAAATACTTAAGCAATAAGTTTCTTATATACTTGAAAGAGTATAGTATTCTTTCAAATGAGGACTCCTTCGGAACACGTCAAAGTGACGTGTGTCGCGAACGGATTAACCGAATCATGTTAGACATGATAAGGCTAATCATGAGTCGCTCTGAGCTACCATTTCCTTCAACGGATAAGTTTTAACAGTGCAATAACTTATTTAGAATAAAGTTCTATTAATAATTTGTTTGACAAATATCATATTAGATATGAACGGGAAAGAAACCGGGTTTCTCATTCCTGACCATTTGGGATGCTAGGCATATGTTTGGATAATACCAAACTAGAACCCAAATTGGATAAGTGTCAATTGTAGGCTATCCTAGGGGGATACCATAAGTATTGTATTTATACATCTCACCAGAGAACAATTAGATTGTTGCTCACCATGCAGTTTTCCTGAGAGGAATACCAGACATGCAGTGGTAAGTGGGAGGATAGTAAAACTCGATGAAAATCGGAGAGTAATACTATTAAAGGCACCTATTCCTAATGGAACATAAATAGTTCATCAATGATGAAACTATTCCATTAATCTTCGAGTACACAAGAACCGCGTAGATCGGAGAGAGTCAGAAAACAACCTGGGGTATGGGTTTCTGATCTCACCTCATAAAGATGTTAATCTTTTAAGGTGCACCAACTGATTACGTATGAGGTAGTGATACAAGGTATCGACTCCCTATTATGACAAAGTGTCATGAGTCCAAAATGGATTCCATGTATATCAACAAGTTTGGATACTAGTTGATGTACCATAAGGCATTGTGCCTATTGGTACTTTATAAGTCTTCAAGGAAGACATACATGAAAGGCAACATACCAACGTACTAAGCTAGGCTTGTAAAGAAAAGGTAGAGTTATCAACATTGTGTTGATTCCGACGAAACCTTTTACCTGTTGCCATTGTAAATCCATTTGGATAATGCTTGCTAAAGCTGTGTATTTCATTTATGAAATATGACAGCTTAACGGAAAATCGCTTTCCTGAAAAGGAAACCTTTCGGAGGATGTTTATAACATCCTGTTGGTTTTATCGTACCATAACAAGCAAACAAGGTTTGCAGGTTATTCGATCCATGTTTGGATTGAAGCAAGCATAGGTTCTAGGAATTGTCGTTTTGATGTAATCATAATGGAGTATGATTTAATTCAAAACGAAATGATTATTGTGTATATAAAAGGGTTAGTGGGAGTGCATTGACATGAATGTCCTGTAAAATAATGATAATATGTCATTTCTTGGAAATGAAATTCCATAAAGCAATCGGTGAAAGCTTGGCTTTCATAAGAAATTCTCCGTAGAATTCTGGGGAGTAACAACCTTTATTCAAGGAATAAAGATCTACTGGGATAGATTTGGAGTTGTTCACACTCTCTGGGAAATTGTACATTTAAAATGTACTTGATATGGTGTCTCATACGCTTTGAGCATATGGAGTCACAATCAGGACAATCCAAGTGATAGTCATTGGATTGAAGTTAAGGACATCTATTAGTATCTTAGAGAACTAAAGATGATGTCTTAAATTATGGAGTAGGAGAACTTGAAGTAACTAGGATCACTGCTGCAAGTTTCCAAACCGGTAAATACTGCGGTACTATAAAGTTTGAACAACGGGACAGTAAGCTGGAAATATTCCGAGCAAGATAACTGTTGCCGAATTAACAACAAATACGGATTATTGCTGCAGCTGAGGCAGCAATAGAAGCCATTTGGATCGATAATAAATCTAGTTAGATTAGATTTAGTTCTGTTAGCGGCTGAGCTAGGTGTCAGCACAGGCTAAAGAATTAATGGTCTCATCGACGATCCAGATATATACTTCTATATTCATCTGATTCGTTCGGATCATACATCGTGGCGATGTGATGATCGTATAAATCGCGTCAGAAGATAATTACGCAAATCCGCTGACGAAAATCCTTTTCTCAGCAATTTGAGCGAACCGTACGTAGTTCGGGTGTTAGACACTCGAGTGACTGGCTATGTGCCCAATGGGAGATTGTTGTATAATATGACCCATAGCGTCACTATTTGTACAGATCACGGTGTTGTTGTACAAATTAACTATGTGACAAGGAAATTGCACTCTCATCATTTGTGATTAGATCACCATAGATGTATAAATGAAGAGAGGTCCATATGATTAGTTCCTGGATTGAGATGATATGAGACAGTATCAGTCCACAAAGGATTAATCATTAAATATCCCTAGCCGGAGTATTATCGAGACAGGACATCGATAATGCGGAATAGGCTAGTATTGCACTTGTGCTTATTGTGAGGGCACGACGGCATAGTTCTCATATATTTAAGTATTGGATACTTATGCAAGTGCGATATGAGGTTGTGTTTCACCGATGGTACGGGAAACAGCTTCGCTCTGGATAGACCCCTCGGAATCCCATTGGTATTATGACTATGTGTCTATGGGAGGCCGAAATCAGGTTAGGTGTGTATGGTCTTAACCTGAGACTTACATCGCTAATACTTACGATAATCGATAGACTTTGGTCTTGGTGGTACAGGCTTTTAACCGTTTCTGCGTACACCACTTCTGGGTTTATCAGAGAGTGGTAGTGTATTGGGTGTGATGTCAAGACGGAAGTATCACTTCAGTCATAGTGGAAATGATGTCACGCAGGATACAGTACTAGTGCTCTTGAGTGTTGCGCAACCATCGAGATATTATGACTAGGTCATGCATATCCGATTATAGAGACTAGTTACCAGACATCTGACATGTGCTTCGGACGGGGCAGACACTTATCCAGCCCCAGCCCTAGCACGTGACTATCCGATACTGGGCCGATATACACAATACTACGGTATACTACGCTTGATACAGATCTATATATTCCTGTAAGAATATTTCTGGAGAATTGGGTAGGCATGGCGCTTTGCTAGAAGCCAACCTTGTCTTGTAAATCGGTATAAACGTAGTACGAGGTACTTACGTGTTCGGATAGTCCGACGACCGTATTTACTGCCAACATATCCGGAGATCTTATGGGTCGGTTCCTGAAGATTCACCGATGACGTATGACTCGCACTTTAATTAATCTGGGATTAATTCGATGAGAGAGAAAATTAATCTGAGATTAATTACGGAGATATTTTATCTCGGATAAAATATCGTTAAAAAGAGAGAACGATTAATTTGGAATTAATCGATAATTAATATATTCGATATATTATAACGAAATTAGATTTCGACGAGGAATTGAAATTAGATTTTAATTCGGGCGAACGAATCAATTTAGAATTAATTCGTTAGCGACGTGAATAGTGATTTCGCTAGGCGTAATCATTTAATTACGACGCAACGGAAAATTCATTAATTTGGAATTAACGAACCCGAGCCCGAGGAGTGATTGCGAGCGCATTCGCATTTCGAATTCGAGTGCGGCACGCAAGTCAAATCAAGCGTCAAATCAAGTCACATCAATCGTCAAATCACATGTCACTTTGAGTGATGTGACATTTGAGTGATTGATGTGAGTTGATTTGTAGTGATTGACAAGCATTTAATGTTTTGTTTTTGAAATTGAAAAAGGTAAATGGTTTATTATTTTTTGGGAAAATATAAAGCCAATTACAATTTTTCTTTTTCATTAATTCACTCTCTCTCTCCAACGGTTTGCGTTTTGGAGCCAAAAATGGAACCCATTTTCTCTTTCTCTCTAAGTCTTGGACCGATTTCCCCTTCTGTTTTTCTGGTTTAACCGATCAATGAAGGAGAAGCAATGATCTTGTTGCAAGATCTATGTGCTAGCACACTCATGGAGGAATACAAAGGTGATAGGGAAGTGAGTTCGTGAGCTTGGAAGCTTGAAGCTTGGAGCTTCAATGGTGTCTCCCATGGCCGATTCTTGGAGGAGGAAGCAGCCCCACGCGTGCAGCCCACCACACGCGCAGCTCACTGCCGAGCAAGGGAGAGCAGTTCGCACTTCAACTTTGTTGCATCTCTACCGATCAATGTGAGTCTTTTCCGCACCTCCTTTGGTTGTATTCATACTTGTTTTTATGCTTAAAATGATCCTTGGGACTTGATTGAAACTCTACAATTTTAACATTCTCTCTTAACAGGTGGGTTAAGATATTTCACAAACATTCAAATGGAAAACCAAGTATCATTTTGTTCCATCCTTGATGAGCATAAGCTCAAAGGGGACAACTACAATGACTGGTTTAGAAACCTTAAAATTGTCTTACGACAAGAAAATATTTTCTATGTTCTTGAAAGACCATTTCCCCCTGAACCCGAAGAAGATGTTGACCAATATAAATTTGATGCTTGTAAGAAACACGTCGATGATGATGAGCAAGCAGTTTGCATAATGCTTGGCTCTATGTCGGACGAACTTCTTAAAACTCACGAAGATATGGATGCTCAAACCATCATCTTTCACTTGAAGGAGTTTTATGCAACTTCCGTTCATACCGTGAGATTCCAAGTGTCATGTGCCTTATACCAAACAAGGTATAAGGAAGGATCTGTTAGTACATGTGTTTAAGATGATTGGCCACATTGAAAAATTGGCCACCTCGGGTTCATCATGGATCATGAGATAGGTAATGATCTAATTCTTCAGTCATTACCAAAAGACTTCTCTAACTTTATTATCCATTTTTATCTGTCTGATAAAGAAGCTACTTTAGCAGAATTACATAATCTGATAAAACAAGTAGAAAATGACTTGAAACCGGAGCTTAAAACCTCCGTCATGCTTACCGGTACGGACTTGAAGCCACGAGTCTCAAAGAAAAATAAGGGCAAGGCCAAGGCTCTAGATCACCTAAAGCCCAATGGTAAGGTGGAGAAGAAAAGGGGAAATGGGAAATGTTTCTTTTGTGGAAAGAAGGGTCATTGGAAGAAAGACTGCAGATCCTTGAAAGCCAAGGAAGCTAGGGAAGCCCAAGAGGCCAATAAGCCCAATGCTTTAGGTATGTTGTATATGATTGAACTATATTCTCAAAACTCTGAACCTTCTACTTGGGTGCTTGACACCGGTTGTGGGACTCACTGGTGTAACAATGTACATGGCCTAAGAAACAACAGGAGACTCTATCATGGGGAGGTTGACTTACGTATGGGTAAAGAAGTAAAACTGGCTGCATTGTGCGTGGGGATTTATTCATTAGTTTTGCCGAATGGTTTAGTTTTAGACTTAGAAGATTGTGTTTATGTACCTTCTCTAGTAATGAATATCATTTCAATTTCATCTTTATGTAAGAAAGGCTTTTCATGCCTAATAAGTTATAATGAATGTTCTATTTATTTCAATGAAATAAAATATGGAGATGGTATTTTGAATAATGGTATCTATGTCTTACAAACTAACAAAAATGTTCAACCTCTAATATATACAACGTTAACTCGAATAATCTCAATGAATCACTTCTATGGCACAGTCGCTTAGGTCATATCAATGAAACAAGATTAACAACTACGTAAGGATGGGTATTTCAGACCCTTCAAATATAAACCTTATGAAACTTGTGAGTCTTGTTTACTCGATAAAATGACCAAATTATCCTTCAACGGTAAAAGACAGCGTGCAACGGAGACATTAGAACTCATATACTCTGATGTATATGGACCAATATCAGTCACCGCTAGAGGTGGAATTCCACAACATAATGGGGTCTCTGAAAGGAGAAATCGGACATTATTAGATATGGTCCGATAAATGATGCGAGACACGGATCTACCTCTTTCATTTTGGGGTCTTGCTTTAGAAACTGCAACACTACTACTAAACCAAGTTCATTCCAAGACTGTTAGTCAAACACCATATGAGTTATGGTCTGGGAAACGTCCTAGTCTTAGTTATCTAAGAGTTTGGGGATGTGACGCATATGTTAAGCTCACACAAACTAAAAAATTGGATGATAGGGCAGTTAAATGTAAGTTTGTAGGATATACCTTGAACTCAAGAGCATACGTGTTCTACGTCTCAAATGAACAAATAACATTTGTCTCACGGAATGCTAAATTTCTAGAGAATGAATTCCTTCTCAAAAGGTCAGTAGACTTGATCTAGATGAGGTATGAGAAGAAACAAATAATATAGAACTAAACCCCAGACCCCTCAAAAGGGCAGCGATGGAACAACTACAAGGTTATGAACTTAGAAGGTCTGGTAGGGAAATATATGAGTCTGAAAGATATGGTTTCCATATTAATGAGGAACATGATCAGGTCATTGATAATGACGATCCCACCAGTTATGACGAAGCAATACGTGACATTGATTCAGTCAAGTGGCTTGAGGCCATGAAATCCAAAATAGACTCTATGTATCAGAATCAAGCTTGGGACTTGGTGGATGCACCTGAAGGGATAAAACCCATAGGCTGTAAGTGGATTTACAAGCGCAAAACTGATGCAGAAGGCAACATCCAAACCTATAAGGCTAGGTTGGTAACAAAAGATTATAGACAAATCCAAGGAATTTACTATGACGAAACCTTCTCGCCTGTTGCAATGATAAAGTCCATTCGAATTTTACTGGTACTAGCTACACACTTTGATTATGAGATTTGGCAGATGGATGTGAAAACAACTTTCCTTAATGGAAACCTCGTAGAGGAAGTCTATATGAAACAACCTGAGGGGTTTGCATCTAAGGATGATCATAATAAAGTATGCAAGCTTAAACAATCCATTTATGGACTCAAGCAAGCCTCCAGAAGTTGGAATATAAGATTTGATGAGACAATCAAAGAATTTGACTTCATCAAAAATGTAGATGAGCCTTGTGTTTACAGGAAAAGTAGTGGGAGTGCTGTTGTATTTCTTGTATTATATGTCGATGTCTTATTAATCATCGGGAATGATATTCCCATTATGCAAGCCACCAAGCAATGATTATCTCAGAATTTCTCCATGAAAGATTTGGGAGAAACAGCCTACATCCCCAGCATTAAGATCTACCGTAATAGATCTAAGAGGTTGTTTTGACTTTCTCAATCTACGTACATAGATAAAGTTTTGAAAAGATTCAAAATGGAAGATTCCAAAAGAGATAATTTTCCTACTTGTCATGGAATCAAATTATCTAAGGAGTAATGTCCATATACTCCTTCAGATAGATAGCATATGAGTAGGATCCCTTATGTTTCAGCAATAGGATCGATCATGTACGCCACGCTATATACAAGACATGATGTCTCTTATGCCCTTAGCATAACGAGCATGTATCAGGCAAATCATGGTGAGCAACACTGGGTAGCTGTCAAAACAATCATCAAGTATCTGAGAAGAACTAAGGATGTGTTCTTGATATACGGAGATTGTTCTGAGATGAAAGTCATAGGTTATTGTGATGTGAGCTTTCAGACCGATAGGGATGACAGTAAATCCCAAACAGAATATCTGTTTACTTTGAATGACGGAGCTGTCAGTTGGAAAAGCTCAAAGCAGTCAACTACAGCGGACTCCACCACTGAAGCCGAGTATATTGCAGCATCTGAGGCAGCTAAAGAAGTAGTCTGGATAAAGGAAGTTCATCACGGAGCTGGAAGTGCTTCCCATGATAAAGAATGGTGTCACGATGTACTGTGACAACACGACGTCATTACTCAATCAAAGGAACCAAGGTCCCATCAGAAATCCAAGCATGTACTCAGGCGATTTCATCTCATCAGTGAGATGTTTTAGAGAAAATAAGTTATTATAGAGAAAATACCCATAGAAGATAATCTTGTAGATTCTCTGACGAACGAGCTGACTCAAAAAAAGAATGATAGACACACCCGGGAGTATGGTGTCCAGATTCATACTATTTGGCTATAGTGCAAGTGGGAGATTGTTATTGATATGCTCTATACCCAACTTGTTGATGGGTTATATGTACATGTATTTGTAATATTTTCATTAATTAATAAAATGGCAATCTTTATTATACGTGTCTTACATAAATTATATGAATCATCAAACACTGTAATAAAGCCCTTGGAGTAATAAGATGATGGCTTCCACGCCTTATGAGAATCATTACTCTTAAAAGTTCCTAGTCATAGTTTTATGAATAATCTGGGCATTCACAAAGCGGAGAGACTGGCATGATGATATGATCCGCCCTTAAGTGGGTTAGCCGATCTCATAGGCTACTAGCGGAGATCCATCCGCTTGGTGTATCATATGGATGCATGAGTTGCTCATGTCCATCGAACTGACCGCTCGTGTCCATCAAACTGACCGCCGAAAGTTTTCATATGGAATGTTTATCCCATGTGTCTGTGAGAACTTTCATGTATCGATTATATGACTAGTCCTTAGACTTTAGGTATTTACAATCTTATGTGTGGATCAAATAACTTTGACATTCTCATTCCCAGTTCAAAAGATCTGTTCATAAGGGTATGATTGGGTCATTTGTTGAAACACATGAAGTTTGTAAAGATACAACAGAGAATCGCCACTCTCTCGGATAATATTTTCTTATATGAGTAGTATTCCAGTTCGCGGTTGATATGTGTTATCAATGCTTGAGACTGTGGCCGAAACGGAAGAATCATGTGAGATTCTTGGGTTAGCACGATTCATGACACTATCAACATCATACCTTTGACCATATTGGTAGACACTTTCCGTACCCTAGGTCAGTAGGTGGGGATACAGTGAGGCGATGGACCGTATCATATGTAAATCGCATACAGAATTGGTATATATCTTTCATTCTCATTTGGGGGCCTTGGCATGTTGCTAGATGTCAACCTTGGTCATTGAAATCGAACGACCATCTGATCGGATGATAATTTATGTTCGATTAAATTATCACAATTTATTTCATGTCCAACTTTAGGGGAACCCAAGGTCACACACAACAAAGTCGAAATCAATGGTTAACAGTGCAAAGTACAAATTTAACAACATAGATGATTGCTGTAGGAATTATTAATAAATGGTTCAATGTGTTTAATTATTGAAAAAATCATTTATGAGGTTCCATAGTGGCTTAGGATTGGTGAATGATGATAGGGGCACTTTGGAAATTGGAATAAATAAATAAAAACGTGAATATTAAATTTTTTTATTGTTATTTGTTTTGAATTCCAATTCGGCCCAAACTCTTATTAGAGTTTTATAATCTCATTAAACCACTAAATTAAGATCCAATGGCTAAGATTAAATTAGCTTTTATCCCACATCGGATTCTTAATTAATTTTGTTGTCTTTGGAGCACCTATATAAACCCAAAGAATTCTTCACAAATTTTTGTACCAAACCTTGTTGGACAATTATGGCCCATGGCATCACTATTTGTACATAACATGGTGTTGTTGTACAAATTAACTATGTGACAAAGGAAATTTCTCTTTTATCATTTGTAATTGGATTACCGGAATTTATAAATGATAAAAGTCCATATGATTAGTTCCAGATTAATAAGATATGAGACAATATTAATCCACTAAGGTTTAATCATTAAAATATCCCTAGTCGTAGTATTATCGAGATTGGACATCGATAATGCGGAATAGACTAGTATTGCACTTGTGCGTGTAATGAGAGCATAACGGCATAGTTCTCATATATTTGGGTATTGGATACTCATGCAAGTGTAATAGGAGGTTGTGTTTACCGATGGTACGGAAACAGCTTCGCTCTGGATAGACCCCTCAGAATTCCATTGGTAGTATGACTATGTGTCTATGGAAGTCCGAATCAGGGTAGGTGTATTTGGTCTTAACCTAAGACTTGCATCGCTAATACTTGCGACAATCAATATACTTTGGTTTTGGTCGTCTAGGGCTTTAACAGGTTCTGTGTACGCCTTTTCTGGGTATATTGAGAATCATAGTGTATTGGGTGTGATGGCAAGATGGAAGTATCACTTCAGTCATATGAAGATGATGATCACGTAGGATACAGACTAGTACTCTTATGTACTGCAGTCATCGGGATAATATGACTATGTCATGTTTATCCGATTATAGAGACTAGTTACCAGAGATCCGATATATGCTTCGTACGGGGCAGATACAATTCCAGCCCCAAGCCTTGAATGTGACATCCGATACTGGATCGCAATACGCAATACGCAATACTACGTATACTATGCATGACAAATATTACATATTCCTCAAAATAATATTTCTGAAGAATTGGGTAGGCACAGTGTTTTGCTAGAAGCCAACCATGTCTTGTAAATCGGTAAGAACGTGGTACTAGGTACGCACGTATTCGGATATTTCGATGACCGGATTTACTGCCAATATATCCAGGGATCTCATGGGTCGCTTCCCGAAGATTCACCGATGACGTATGACTCGCACATAATTAATCTGGGATTAATTAGAAGAGAGAGAAAATTAATCTAGGATTTATTACGGAGAAATTTTATTTGGGATAAAATTCTATTAGAAGAGAGAAAAACGATTAATTTGGAATTAATCGATATAATAATATATTCGATATATTAAACGAAATTAGATTTCGATGTAGAATTAAAATTGGATTTTAATTCGGGCGAACGAATTAATTTATAATTAATTCGCTAACGACGTGAATACTAATTTTGCTAGGCATAATTATTTAATTAAATTTGATTTAATTACGTCGTAACGGAAAAATTCGTTAATTCGGAATTAGCGAACCCGAGCCCGGGATATGTTGCGGGCCTACTCGGATTTTGAATCAAGTGGGGCCCACATGTCACATCACTAGTCATTCATTTTCCTTTTTGGTGATGGAAGTTGGTGAAGACTTTGATGTTGGCTTGTAAAACACATTACCTTTATTTTTGATTAAAATGAGTGACCTTTACCAACTTTTGAAGTTTGGTATAACTTTACTTGATTTTTGGAAAATCAAATATCATCCAAAACTCATTTCTTTTCTCTTTTCTCCAAGCCTTGGGCGTGACTCTCTCTCTCACTCTCAAAAACTTCACATTGCCGAGAGTTGCAAGAAGTCTAGGGGAAATTTTGTTGCAAAATTTCTAAGTGCTAGCACACATAAAGAGTCTTACAAAGGTGTTAGGAAAACCTTTCCCATGAGTTTGGAATTCAAGATTCAAAGCTTGGAAGCTTGGAAGCTCAACATACATCAAAGAAAGCTTGGAGCAACAACCATGGAGGCAAAGTTTTGAACTTCTCTTCTACATCCAACCGAGCATTGTAAGTATTTTCCACTATCTTCTTTGCGTATTCACACAATTTCATTTGCTTAATTGATCTTGGTTTGACCTAGAAAACCCAACAATGGTATCAGAGCCACAATTGAGCATGAAATTGAATTTAGGGATCTTAAACTTTGATTTGGGTATTTTTGATTTGAGCATGTTTTATTCAAATTGTTTGTTTAAGCATGCTTATAATATGTTAACTTTGAGTTGTGCATGATCAATTTGATGAAAAATTAATTGGATTAATTTTCCCCAAATTTTTAGGCTTGGCCGAATGTGAACCCATTTGTAGCTCTTGGTGATTTTTGAATTTTAGACAATTAGATGTGTTTAAAATGCATGAGATTGATTGATAACATGCTTTGTGTGAATACATGGATGTGATGTGTGAATAATGTATATCGGATGGATATTAGATGGGGTGAGGGCAATTTTGGAAATTGTTGTAATAAATTTAGAATTTATTAAATTGGACCTGCGTTTCCAGCCTATTACCTCTTGATTATTTGTATTTCTCTTCTCACCTATTCCCCTCAATGTAAATGAGGTTTCTTTAGAAGTGTTATGTAATCGGGTAGAAGTAAGAATAGTGCTAGCGGAAGAGAGGAAATGGAGAGATTTGTTCTAGGGTGTATGATGAAACCTAATCATAGATAATTAATTGGTTGCCAATTACGCGAAAAACCCTCAATAAATATTAAGCGTCTTCCTTCCATTCAATGATTCTCTCTCAAGATCCAAGATTGGCACTGGTTTGTTGGCCAAAGTCAAGACCTTTGTCCATCGGGGATGTGTTTTAATCATGAAGGCTTTGTTCCATATCGCATGTCTTGTCCAAGTTGTGATTGTTGGCCAAAGTCAAGATCACTTCTTGTCCATCGACATCGATTACGAAGCTTTCCAAAGTCAATAGGTCCCGCTTACTGGAATCATTAAGCTTGTTGTGCCAAGCCAAGGCTTAGTTGATTCAGAGGAAAAAGGTTAGGGAATATATCGGATGTATTGGCATATATTGGATATATGTTTTGGACTTGGAAGTCCACCTACTGGATCTAGGAATTGGATGAGATCCAATTGATCTTAGAGATCTACCTAGTTAAGTTTCATACAACTTGTTGGCCAAAGTCAAGGTTGTGTGCTATTTAACGGGATCCTAGCCTACTAGGAAACTAGGTTTCCCGAGTACTCAACAGAGGGTTAGAGGCTCGCCAAAAAATAGTGGGAGACAAGTATTAAATTTGCAATTTCGTTTAGATACTTGCCAATACACGCTCAGTTCATTTTTCGTCATTACATGAATATATTAGTTGGACTAATATTTAATTGTTGTTTTAATTAAACAGTTGGAATGTATTTAAACTACTTCAATTTATAGTTGATTATATAATTGGATTATAATAATCAATATATTTGAATTTAACCAATCAAATTATAGTTGATTATATAGTTAGACTATAGTAATCATTATATTCGATTGTACTTGAAATCGATGATTGGATAGTTAGACTATTCGAATCAAGATAACTGAAAGATTAGCGTTTAAAACATAATCCTGGGAGAAAATGTCTTTAAACGGCTCCAATTTTCAGATTGGGAATAAAACCTCAGGATAGTCCTAGGAACTGAGAAGTTATTCTATTTGATAGAGAAACATCTCGGGCCTGAGCCCGGAGTTGAGCAAATAGTGGAGAATAAGTTTTGGAAGACTCATGGTGATGATAACTTTAGTGTTCAATCCCTTATGCTTAATGCAATGACACTTTAATTTTGTCGTAAAAACTAAGGATTAGATCATTATACCATGATGATTGAAATTAAAGGATCTTCATAGATCTATTCTTAGATCTTAGAAGTACTAATTGCAATAGTAAACTCTTGGAGAGTTGATGGCTATGCTCAAGGAGGCAGAGCCAGAGCTTCTAAAAGGGCAAAGGCAAAATCATCACAGTCTTCTGGGAAGACAAATGACATATCCCAAGATGTCTGCCTAAATTGTGGCAAACGGGGTCACTGGATGCGTGACTGCCGTATGGACAAGGCAGACATGAAAGAAGTGAAGGCGGGGCAAGGCTCCGGCTTCAACCATGTTTGTCATAAACATGTTCACTACTAGTTTCAAAAATGGATTTTTGATATTAGATGTGGTACATAAGTATATGTACTAATGTGCGGGATTTGCTGATAAGCAGGAGACTAACTTCAGTTGAGATCGACCAGCGAGTTGGAAACGGGACAAGAGTCGATGTTTTAACCGTAGAAACCTAAGTTTAAGAACTATCATTTAGGTATGTACTTAAATTAGGAAATTGTTATAATGTACCTAGTTTGACTAGAAACATTATCTTTATATCTAAGTTTAACCCGTTGCGGGTATACCTTTATATTCTAGATAACTAAATGTTTTATTTTATAAAGATGATATTGAGATAAACACATTAGATGTGAATAACATTATTTATATTTTGAATATCAATGAATCTCAAACATATAACATGACAAACAAATAGCTCAAACTGAATTAATCAGATGAGATTTATTTGTGGCATTGTTGTCTGGGACACATTGACAAGACACGTATATCCACACTTTCGAAGAGTGGGTACTAGGATGGATTTGATTCTAATCAAATGATGTCTACGAATCTAGTTTATTAGGCAAAGTGCCTAAAACACATTTTACTTGGTAAAAGTACACGTGCCACCGATCTGTTAGCCCTCGTTCATAGTGACATAAGTGGGCCCATGTCTAGCTAGGCTAGAGTTGGATATGAACACTTCGTAACCTTTACGGATGTGGCATCGCGTTATGGTTATGTGTATCTTAATGAAACACAAGTCAGAAACTTTTAGAGTTTCAACTCGAAGTAGACAGACAGACTGGCTAAAGTATTAAACCGTCACGGTTAGACCGTGGTGGAAAATACTTAAGGAATAAGTTTCTCGACTATCTAAAAGAGTATGGTATTCTTTCATAATGGACTCCTCCTGGAACACCTCAATTTGACGGTGTGTCCGAACAGAGAAACCGAACTTTGTTGGACATAGTAAGGTTAATTATGAGTCACTCTAAGCTACCATTTTCCTTCAAGGGATAAGCATTAATCAGTGCAAAACTTATTTTGAATAAGGTTCCATGAAAATCTGTTAAACAGACTTCATATTAGATATGAACAGGAAAGAAACCGGGTTTTCTCATTCCTGAAGATTTGGGAATGCTGGGCATATGTTTGGATAATACCAAACTAAAACCCAAATCTGATAAGTGCATAATTTGAAGGTTATCCTAGGGTAACCAAAGTATAGTACTTATACAACTCACAAGAGAATAATTTAATTATTGCTCGCCATGCGGTTTTCCTAAAAGGAATACCTATATGCAGTGGTAAGTGGGAGGAAAGTAAAACTCGATGAAAATCGGAGTAATACTGTTACAGGCACCGATTCCTTCACGGAACACAAACAGTTCATCAGGGATGAAATTGTACCAATAATCTTCGAATACACCAGAACCGCGTAAGTCGGAGAGAGTCAGAAAACAACCTGGGAGGTATGGGTTTCTGATCTCATCTCGTAAAGATGTCAATCTTATTGAGGAACACGAACCGGCTACGTATGAGGAAGTGATACAAGGTATCGACTCATTTTATGACAAAGTGTCATGATGTCTGAAATGGATTCCATGTATACCAACCAAGTTTGGACACTGGTTGTTGTACCGGAAGGCATTGTGCCTATTGGTACTATATAAGTCTTCAAGGAAGACAAACATGGATTGCAACATACAAACGTACAAAGCTAGGCTTGTAGCGAAAATGTATCGTTATCAACATTGTGTCGATTACGACGAAACCTTTTACTCGTTGCCATGATTAAATCCATTTGGATAATGCTTGCTAATGCTGCATGTTTTATTTATGAAATATGGCAGCTGAACGTCAAAATCATTTTACTTAAAATGAAACCTTTTGGAGGATGTTTACAAAATCCTGACGATTTTGTCGTACCAAAACATGCAAATAAGGTTTGTAATTTAATTCGACCCATTTATGGATTGAAGCAAGCATTTAATTCTTGTAACCATCGTTTTGATGTAATCATAATGGTATATGATTTAATTCAAAACAAAGATGATTCTTGTGTATATAAGAAGGTTAGTGGGAGCACACTGACAGTGATTGTCCTATATAATGATGATATATCATTTCTTGGAAATGACATTCCCATAATACAATCGGTTAAAGCTTGGCTTACATGAAAATTCTCCATAGATTACTTGGGTGAGACAACCTTTATTCTAGGAACAAGGATCTACTAGGATAGATCTAAAATTTGTTGGCACTCTCCGAGAACTCGTACATTGAAAAGATATGTATGCGACCTGGTGTCTCATATGCTTTGAGCATATGGAGTCACAATCAGGCCAATCCAAATGATAGTCGTTGGATTGATGTTAAGAACATCCTTAAGTATCTTAGAGGAACTAAGGATGCTTTCTTAAGCTATGGAGAATGAGAACTTGAAGTGACTGGGTTCACTGCTGTAAGTTTCCAAACCGATAAAAACGACTATAAGTCGTAATAAGGGTACTATACAGTTTGAATATCGGAACAGTGAGCTGGAAATCTTCCAAGCAAGATACTGTTGCCGAATAAACAACAAAAGCGGAATATTGCTACAGCTGAGGCAGGAAAAGAAGCAATTTTGGATCTGTAAAATTCCTAATTAGATTAGGAGTAGTTCTGTTAGCAGCTGAGCTAGGCTACAACACATGCTAAAGAATTAATGGTCTCATCAACGATCCAATATATACATACTTCAACATTTCATCTGATTCGTCGGATCATACATCGTGGCGATGTAATGATCGAATAAATCGCATCAGATGATAACAATGTAAATCCGCTGACGAAAACTATTTCTCAGCAGAAGTTTGAACGAACTGTACATAATTCAGGTGTAGGACACTTGAGTGATTGGCTATAGGCCAAGTGGGAGATTGTTGGACAATTATGACTCATAGCATCACTATTTGTACAGAACATGGTGTTGTTGTACAAATTAACTATGTGACAAAGGAAATTGCTCTTTTATCATTTGTAATTGGATTACCGAGATATATAATTGATAAAAGTCCATATGATTAGTTCCAGATTAATAAGATATGAGACAGTATTAATCCATTAAGGTTTTATCATTAAAATATCCCTAGTCGTAGTATTATCGAGATTGGACATCGATAATGCGGAATAGACTAGTATTGCACTTGTGCGTGTTATGGGAGCATAACGACATAGTTCTCATATATTTGGGTATTGGATACTCATGCAAGTGTAATATAACTAGGTCATGTTTATCCGATTATAGAGACTAGTCACTAGAGATCGATATATGCTTCGTACGGGGCATACATAATTCCAGTCCCAAGCCATGCATGTGACATCCGATACTGGATCGCAATACGCAATACGTAATACTACGTATACTACGCCTAACACAGATTACATATTCCTTAAAAGAATATTCTGGAGAATTGGGTAAGCACGGTGCTTTGCTAGAAGCCAACCATGTCTTGTAAATCGATAAGAACGTGGTACTAGGTACGCACATATTCGGATATTTCGATGACCAAATTTACTACCAACATATCCAGGGATCTCATGAGTCGCTTCCCGACGATTCACCGATGACGTATGACTCGCACATAATTAATCTGGGATTAATTAGAAGAGAGAGAAAATTAATCTAGGATTAATTACGGAGAAATTTTATTTGGGATAAAATTCTTTTAGAAGAGAGAAAATGATTAATTTGGAATTAATTGACATAATAAAATATTTGATATATTAAAGGAAATTAGATTTCGATGCGGAATTAAAATTGGATTTTAATTCGGGCGAACGAATTAATTTAGAATTAATTCGCTAGCGACGTGAATAGTAATTTTGCTAGGCATAATTATTTAATTAAATTTGATTTAATTACGTGGTAACGAAAAAATTCTTTAATTCGAAATTAGCGAACCCGAGCCCGGGCTGTGTTGCGGGCCCACTCGGATTTTGAATCAAGTGGGGCCCACATGTCACATCACTAGTCCTTCATTTGCCTTTTTGGTGATGAAAGTTGGTGAAGACTTTGATGTTGGCTTGTAAAACACATTACCTTTATTTTTGATTGAAATGAGTGACCTTTACCAACTTTTGAAGTTTGGTATTACTTTACTTGATTTTTGGAAAATCAAATATCATCAAACACTCATTTCTTTTCTCTCCTCTCCAAGCCTTGGGCGTGACTCTCTCTCTCACTCTCAAAAACTTCACATTTCCGAGAGTTGCAAGAAGTCTAGGGGAAATTTTGTTGCAAAATTTCCAAGTGCTAGCACACATAAAGAGTCTTACAAAGGTGTTAGGGAAACCTTTCCCATGAGTTTGGAATTCAAGATTCAAAGCTTGGAAGCTTGGAAGCTCAACATACATAAAAAAAAGCTTGGAGCAACAACCATGGAGGCAAAGTTTTGAACTTCTCTTCTACATCCAACCGAGCATTGTAAGTATTTTCCGCTATCTTCTTTGCGTATTCACACAATTTCATTTGCTTAATTGATCTTGGTTTGACCTAGAAAACCCAACAAACCTTTCATATCTTGGGTTTATATAAGTGAGCAACTCTAATGTTTAAGAGTAGCCCACTAATTTTGAGGATCCTTAAGTCTAATTGACTAGAGGAACCTCGAGTTAAAAGTTTTGAGGTATTTTCCTAGGATAGCACCAAGGTCAAAATACCCGTGCACCCAAGGCATAGTCTTGCCGTTGAGTTTTGGCTTTGGTGTGTGCATCTTTAGAGGCAACACACTTGGGTGGCTCTTTGGAACGTGGAAGAGCTTGTTGAGTTCAAGAAAATCTTATAGATTAGAGGGAGGACTGGAGGAGTCTTCGGTTCAAGTATGTCTTTTCTTTTAGGTTTAGGTTTATGTTCTTTGCATGTTTTATGAGTTTTTATGCTTAGAATATATAGTAACATGCCTAGGCTTGTAGAATAATCAAAATAAATGGGTCTTGGGCAAAGAGATAGCGGCATCATAATTTGATTTATTTTTGATTTTCCGCTGCGCACTCGCGGCCGCTTCCCAACAATAAGTCATTGTTTGATCAGGGTCACAAGGCAGCAAAGCATAAAAGGAAGACCTTAAACTAGGAGCGGTACGAGGAAATCCACGTAAATGTGGATAAGTTGTTACAAGTTGGGTTCATCAGGGAAGTAAAGTACCTAGACTATGTATCGAATGTTGTCTTGGTGAAAAAGGAAAATGGAAAATGGAGGATATGTGTAGATTTTTCAAACCTAAGCAATGTTTGTCCGAATGATAGTTTCCGACTACCTAAAGTTGATCATATGGTGATTCAACCGCATGCCATGCACTCTTAGGTTTTATGGGTGCATTCTCGGGATACAACTATATTAAGATGTTTCCCAGAGATAAGGAGAAGATAACCTTCGTAATCGACTATGGACTTTATTATTATAGAGTTATTCCTTTTCGGTTGAAGAATACATGGGCGACATCTCAGAGGCTGGTAAATTGGGTGTTCACGCTTCTCATTGCAAAACCATGCAAGTTTATGTAGATGACGTGATCATGATGTCGATGTTGCTAGAGAACCATTTGAAAAACCTTAGGGAGACTTTCGAGCTCATGAGGAAGTATAAGATGAGACTAAACGTAGAAAAGTTCATGTTTGGGTATGTGGTCAATGCAAGGGGTATCGAAGCGAACCCGAGAAGATCAAAGCAGGGATAGACTAGAAATCCCCAAGGATAGTGAAAGAGAATATGAGTTTGACTTGTCGGGTCCCAAAACTTAACTGGTTCATTTCTAAATCCATCGACAAATGACATGTCTTCTTTTAATTAATTAAGAAGGCAAAGAAGGAAGTAGTATAGACCAGTGAATGCGAGAATGCATTTCAGCAACTAAAGTAGTATCTGACCCGAGCTCCACCTTTGGCAAAGCCAATTCTGGGTGAGAAATTTTTTATATACTTAGTTGTTTCACAATATGCAGCTAGTTTATTGTTAGTACTAGAAATAAATAGGGTCCAGAAGCCAATATACTACTCTAGTAAGTTGTTATTGGACACATAAACTAGATACCAGCCTCACGAGTTAATGGCTTTGTCCTTAGTTACGGTGGCTAGAAAGCTACGCCCTTATTTTCAGGCACACCCCCATCGGGGGTATATACCGATCATCTCATTAGGCATATCTTGCTCAGATCAAAAATATCAGGTCAACTCGTGAAGTTCTCGGTAGAGCTCAGTGAGTAAGATATCGGTTATCTACTTCAGATATCTATTAAAGGCCAAACTTTAGACGATTTCATGGCATAATTCACGGGACCACAAATGTTGGTAGTCTGGGAGGAAGACAATAAATATGAGTAATATGTGGACGGGTCAATTAGTTCCCAGGGCTGTAGGGACAATGTCATTCTTACTAATGAGCGTGGTGGGGAGATGAGCTATGCATTGAGGTTCACATTTTAAACCACCAATAATAAAGTAGATTATGAGGCAATCTTGGTTGGGTTGAGATTATATGATGCAGTCAGGTTAAGATATGTAGTGGTAAAGAATGACTCTCAGTTGAATGTTCAACAACAGAATGATGGGTTCTAGGCTAAGGAACCCAATTTGATAGCTTGCCTTAGAGAGGTGAGGAAACTACTTAAAGGGATATGAAATGTCACCTTCGAGCATGTAGGTCGGGACAACAACCAATAGAGAGATTCACTGGCTCCGTTGGCATCATCAATCAAGTCCAACATTCTATGGGATATACCTCTGGAAATCCTTAGGGCGAAGAGTGCGGGTGGTATTGCTATGATGAAAGTTGAAATAGAAGACAAACCAACCAGGATAGACTCGATCAAGAAATTTATCGAGGCTGTGGAGCTACCCAGAATAAAAAGAATGGGAGAAATGTGTAGTATCGCAATGTCTGTTTCTATCACATAGATGCAGTTCTATATATGAGAGGGTACACGATGTCCCATCTGAGGTGTCTTGAACCCGGGGATCCTAACTATGTTACAAAAGAGATCCACAAAGGCATTTGTATGAGTCACGATGAAGGATGATCAATCACGCATAAGGTGCTCCAACAAGGCTACTATTGGCCTACAATGTTGTAACATATGGTGAACCTGACAACTTGTGCTGTTGGACAGTTATGACCCATAGCGTCACTATTTGTACAGATCATGGTGTTGTTGTACAAATTAACTATGTGACAAAGGAAATTGCTCTCTTAACATTTGTGATTAGATCACCAAGATGTATAAATGATAGGAGGTCCTTATGATTAGTTCCTGGATTGAGATGATATGAGACAATATCAATCCACGAAGGTTTAATCATTAAATATCCCTAGTCGGAGTATTATCGAGATTGGGCATCGATAATGCATAAAAGACTAGTATTACACTTGTGCGCATTGTGAGGGCATAACGACATAATCTCATATATTTGGGTATATGATACTCATACAAGTGTAGTAGGAGGTTGTATTTTACCGATGGTATGGAAAACAGCTTCGCTCTAGATAGACCCCTCGGAATTCCATTGGTAGTATGACTATGTGTCTATGGAAGTCCGAAATCAGGGTAGGTGTATTTGGTCATAAGCTGAGACTTGCACCGCTAATACTTGCGACAATCAATGTACTTTGGTTTTAGGTCGTCCAGGGCTTTAACAGGTTATGTGTACGCCTCTGCTGGGTATATTGAGAAAGGAACCAATGAGGATTTAAGGATGAAAGATAAAGAATCTGACCCAAGTCAAAGTTGGCAAGATTCCAATACTAGGAAGAAATCCATAGATCATATCAACACCAGTAGAAGTTTACATAAGTTCAAAAGGATAGACTTATGAGATATGAGAGACTCAGGATTTAATAAAGAGTACCAGTGCGGATAGGAAGATTAGATAGCAAAGTTGTGGTTTATAGTTAGAGTAGGGAGCAAAAATCTAGAAAGCAGCCAGAAGGACGAACCATCATTAGCCTTAGTAGCATGGTTTCGAATCAAGAGATGGAATATGAAAATAGTAAAAAGGAAACATAAAATAACAAGAGAATTTCATACGTATAGTGACATAGATAATGTATCTTGGAAACAGCAACGTAAGTGAAGACCTCGAAATGATTGATCAAGATTAAGAAACTGTATATAGTTGATACAGCTTCCAGCACTATGAAATGATAATTCTTCCTTGCAGTAACCATACTTCAGTAAATATATAGACACCCAACTTATATAGGAGTAGTGAAATTATAGTACCCAAGCTAGAGGATCAGTAACAATGTTATAACATGTGCTAAGATATGGAGTTTCTAAGGAAGTAAAGACTTAGGAGACTTAAGAAACTGAGTTAAGAAGGGAAGTCAAGTAATAGAGCGAAGTTTAGAAAGGAAGAATGACAGTAGGAGTACGGTAGGAGTTTTAGAGAGCATGGCCCTTCAGAAGTTCTCAATACAAAGTAGTATGATCAATAGCCAGAGGTAAATTATGAATAAGTTGAAGAGGATAATTCAGATGATTTTTAGTGGAAGTACTTAAGTCTCGGAGCTAACACCATGTATGCAGATAAGAGAGTCTTAAGCTCATGGATAAGCATCAAGTGCAACTGCAGCAGGGGTAATTAGTGAGAATACCGCAACCAGAAAGCTCTAAGACAAGCCCCACCCTCCCAGCTGTTGGACAATTATAACCCATAGCGTCACTATTTGTACAGATCACGGTGTTGTTGTACAAATTAACTATGTGACAAAGGAGATTGCACTTTTATCATTTGTGATTAGATCACCTAGATATATAAATGATGAGAGGTCCCTATGATTTGTTCCTGGATAGAGAATGATATGAGACAGTATCCGTCCATGAAGGATTAATCATTAAATATCCATAGTCAGAGTATTATCGAGATTGGACATCGGTGATACGTAAAAGACTACTATTGCACTTGTGCACGTTGTGAGGGCATAACGGGCATAGTTCTCATATATTTAAGTATTGGATACTTATACAAGTGCGGTAGGAGGTTGTGTTTTACCGATGGTACGGGAAACAGCTTCGCTCTGGATAGACCCCCTCAGAATTCCATTGGTAGTATGACTATGTGTCTATGGAAGTCCGAAATCAGGGTAGGTGTATTTGGTCTTAACCTGAGACTTGCACCGCTAATACTTGCGAAAATCAATATACTTTGGTTGAGGTCGTCCAGGGCTTTAACAGGTTCTGTGTACGCCAATACTGGGTATATTGAGAATCGTAGTGTGTTGGGTATGATGTTAAGACGGAAGTGTCACTCCAGTCATATGGAGATGATGGTCACGTAGGATACGGTACTGGTTCTATTTAGTACTGCAGTCATCGGGATAAAATGACAAGGTCATGTTTATCCGATATAGAGACTAGTTACTAGAGATCCGACATGTGCTTCGTACGGGGCAGACACGATTCCAGCCTCAGGCCTAGCACGTGATCATCCGATACTGGATCGAAATACGCAATACCATGTATACAACGCCTGATATAGATCGCTTATTCCTTTAAGCATGTTTCCGAAGAATTGGGTAGGCATGGCGCTTTGCTAGAGGCCAACCTTGTCTTGTGAATCGGTGTAAACGTAGTATGAGGTACTTACGTGTTTGGATAGTCCGACGACCCGATTTACTGCCAACATATCCGGAGATCTCATGGGTCACTCCCCGAAGATTCACCGATGACGTATGACTCGCACTTTAATTAATCTGGGATTAATTTAATAAGAGAGAAAATTAATCTGGGATTAATTACGGAGATATTTTATCTGGGATAAAATATCAATTAAGAGAGAGAACGATTAATTTGGAATTAATCGATAAATTAATATATTCGATATATTAAACGAAATTGGATTTCGACGCGGAATTAAAATTATATTTTAATTCGGGCGAGTGAATATTTTAGAATTAATTCGTTAGCGACGTGAATAGTGATTTCGCTAGGCGTAATCATTTAATTACGACGCAACGGAAAATTCGTTAATTTGGAATTAGCGAACCCGAGCCCAGGATTATTTGCGAGCGCATGCACATTTCAAATTCGAGTGTGGCACGCAAGTCAATCAACAGCGTCAAATCATTAGTCACATCAAGCGTCAAATCACATGTCACTTTGAGTGATGTGACATTTGAGTGATTGATGTGAGTAGATGTGAGGTGATTGACAAGCATTTAATGCTTGCTTTTTTGGAATTAAAAGAAAAGGTAAATGGTTTATTAATTCTTGGAAAATATATAAACCTAATACATTTTTTTTCACACCTTCTCTCTCTTCATTTTTCACGGTTTAGGACTTTTGGAGCCAAAAACATTTCTTCTTCTCTCACGATCCCATGACTAATTCATCTCCTCTGTTTTGGTTTGAACGACGAGCAAGCAATGGAGAAACAAATGATCTTGTTGCAAGATTTATGTGCTAGCACACTCATGGAGGAATACAAAGGTGTTAGGGAACAGATTTCGTGAGCTTGGAAGCTTGAAGCTTGGAGCTTCAATGGTGTCTCTCATGGCCGAACCTTGGAGAAGCCGAACCAGTCACCACCGTGCAGCCCCTACGACGCGCAGCTCACTGCCGAGCAAGGGAGAGCAGTGCGTTTTTCATCTTTGTTGGATCTCTACCGATCAATGTGAGTTTTTCCGCACCTCCGTTGATATGTATTCAACTCGTTTATGCTTTATAAATGATCCTTGGGACTTGATTGAAACCCAACAATGGTATCAGAGCCATTTGTGCATAAAACGAATTTTAGGGTTCTTAGCCAAAATTTGGGGCTTTTTGATTTAAGCATGTTTTTGACAAATTGTTTGTTTAAGTATGCTTGTATAAGGATAACTTAGAGTTATATGTAATCAATTTGATGAAAAATTAATTGGATTGATTTTCCCCAATTTGCTTAGTGTGGCCGAAAATGGCAAGCTCCCTAATGTCTTCGTTTTTTGATTTTTTGTTCATTGGATGACTTGGAAATCATTTGGGGATGTTGAATTTATGTTTTATTGGATTCAATTGGATTGGATTTGAATTTGGACACAAAATCCCCCTTGGCCGAGACTTTAGCATGTATATTGGGTTTGATTTTGGACATGATTCCATGATGTTAAGCATGATTATTGGACAAATTTTGTTTTGGAAACTTTGATGATTTGAGTAATTAATAATGCTATGCACTTTGTTTAATTGAATTGTAAAATTGGATTTTGTAATTTAATTAAATTGGGCCTTAAATTGAATTTGGGCTTTTAAAGTTGTTATTGGGCTTGTTGGGCTTTGTTGTACAAAGTTGGGTTTAGGCAAAATTGGTTGGATCCAATTAGGCCCAAAACCGCATCCAAAAGGCCCAAATGCGACTAATGAACCTTTAAAGTTTAATTGGGACTAATGGGCCTAAATTAATTTATGGGCTTATTGGGTAACTCCCGGATTGGATTTTGGTTATTCGTTTTGATCCAAGTTGACCAAAAGTCCATGCCTTGAAGAAATTAATTAAAAGCCCATTGGACTTTAATTAAATTAATATTGGATATAATCGGGCGTTAAGACCCGTAACGATTAAATTCAAAATTTAACTCGTAAAGGTTTATTTTATAAAGTGTAATATTTAATTTGGAATTAAATAATGAATTAGAATTAAATACGTATTAAATTGGATTTAATTATGTAATTTAATTTTATTTGAGAAATCGTACTTTGAGTACGTGTTCGCAATACGAGTTTGACTCGAACAAAATCAAATCTTTGTTTGAACATTGGATGATCACTAATTATCAGATTAATTAATTAGATTAGATTGATTGATAACATGTTTGTATGAATACATGGTTGCGATGCATGAATAATGTATATCGGATGGATATTAGTGGTGGGGCGATTTTGGAAATTGTAATAAATTTGATTTATTAATTGGACCTGTGAGTCCAGCCTTACCTCTTATTTCTTTGTATTCTCTTCTCACCTATTCCCCTCAATGTAAATGAGGTTTCTTTAGAAGTGTAGTGTAACGGGTAGAAGTAATACAAGGCTAGCTTGGAGAGAGAAAGAGAGAGATTTGATCTAGGATCAATTGTGTAAAGTATCCATCCGCATATCATTATTTTTACATATGCGCTTTATTATGTGTTTAGAATGCATGCTTAAGGGTGTATGATGATGAGACCTTAACAAAGATAATAAATTGTGCCAATTTGCACGCGAAAAACCCTCGTTAAATATTAAGCGTCTTTCCTTCCATTGAGTGATTCTCACTCAAGATCCAAGACGGCATTGGTTTGTTGGCCAAAGTCAAGGCCTCTATCTATCAAAGATGTGTTTGAATCACGAAGGCTTTGTTCCATATTGGTGTCTTGTCCAAGTTGTGGTTTGTTGGCCAAAGTCAATACCACTTCTTGTCCATCGACATTGATTACGAAGCTTTCCATGGTCAATGGGTCACGCTTGACTGGGATCACTAAGTTTGTTGTGCCAAAGCCAAGGCTTAGTTGATTTAGAGGAAAAAGGTTAGGTAATACATTGGATGTATTGGCATATATAAGATATATGTTTGGACTTGGATGTCCCCCTACCGGATTTAGGAATTGGATGGATCCAATCGATCTTAGAGATCTACCTAGTTAATTATCATACAATTTGTTGGACAAAGTCAAGATTGTGTGATATTTAACGGGATCCTAGCCCACTAGGAACACAGTTTCCCGAGTACTTGACAGAGGGTTGGAGGCTCGCCGAAAATTAGTGGGAGGTAAGAATTGAATTTTCAATATTCGTTCAATTACTCGCCATACGCGCTCAAACAAATATTTCGTCGATATAAATTAATATATTAGTTTGACTAATATTTAATTTTTGTTTTTATAAGCAGTTGGACTGTATTATAATTGATTATAATTGGATTATAGTAATCAATATATTTGAATTAATTAATTTCGTTTTACAGTGATTTTATAATTGGATTATAGTAATCAATGTAATTGAGGTTAATTAATTTAAATTATATTTGATTGTATAGTTAGACTATAATAATCAATATATTACTCAGTACCATAAATCATTGATTAAATAGTTGGACTATTAGAATCAAGATTGAAAATGAAAGATTAGTGTTTAAAACATAATCCTGGGTGAAAATGTATTTAGACGACTATAATTTCAAATTGGGAATAATATTTCAGGATGGTCCTGGAAATAATATATAGTTATATGATAAAATAACAAATTAAGCATAAGTCTAGAGTTAAGCAAATAAGTGGAACATGATATTTGGAATATTCATGTAATGATAACTTTAGTGCTTAATCCATTATACTTGTCATATAGACTCCTTAATTTCTTTATCAGAATTAAGAATTAGATTCTTAAAGTATGATATTGAAATTGAAGGATCTTCATAAATCTATACTTAGATTTTAGAAGTAAAATAAAAAATTGTAATAAATAATTCTTGGAGATTTAATGACTAATCTCAAGGAGACAAAGTCAAAGTTTGCAATTAGGCAAGTAGCGCAAGGCGCACCTTACTCGATATTCTAGAAACCCGAGGCTTGGCCAAAGGCTTCTAGAATGTTGAAAAAGGGCAAAGGCAAAATCATTATTGTCTTATGGGAAGATATATGACATATCCCAAGAGGAATTGAAGACGGGGCAAGGTTCTGACTTCAAATATGATTGTCATAAATATATTCATTACTAGTATTTAAAATTGGATTTTGATACTTAGTGTGTTATATAAATATATGTATTGATGTTCAGAATCTGTTTTGAACAGGATACTGACTTCAATAGAGATTTATCTGCGAATTGGAAACGGGACGAAAGTCATTGTTTTAACCGTAGAAACCTAAGTTTAGGAACTACCCTTTGGGTGTGTACTTAAATTAGGATATTGTTATAATGTAACTAGTTTGACTAGGAACATTATCTTTATATCAGTGTTTAATCCGTTGCGGATTGAACCTTTATATTTTAGAACACTAAAGTGTTTATTATATAAAGATGATATGGAGATAAACACATTAGATGTGAACAACAGAGTTTATATTTAGAATATAAATAAATCTCACAAGTATAACATGATAAACAAATAGCTCGAACTGATTTGATCAGGGAGAAACTTAAAAAGTGGCAATGTTGTCTGGGACACATTAAACAAGAATCGTATATCCGCACTTTTGAAGAGCGGGTACCAGGACTGATTTGATTCCAATCAAATAAAGTCTACGAATCTAGTTTATAGGGAAAAGTGCCTAAAACACTATTTACTTGGTAAAAGTGTAAATGCCACCGATCTGTTAGCCATAATTCATAGTGAAGCAAGTGGGCCCGTGTCTAGCTAGGCTAGATGTGGATATGAATATTTCATGACCAATACGGATGTGGCATCGCGTAATGGTTATGTGTTTCTTTTGAAGAACACAAATTGGAAACTTTTACAGTTTCCACACGAAATAGACAAACAAATCGGCTAAAGTATTAAACCGTTACGGTAAGACCGTAATGGAAATTGCTTAAGCAATAAGTTTCTAAAATACTTGAAAGAGTAAAGTATTCTTTCAAAATAGGACTCCTCACGAAACACGTCAATTTGACGGTGTATCCGAACTGAGTAACCGAATCTTGTTAGACATGATAAGGTTAATCATGAGTCGCTATGAGCTACCATTCCTTCAACGGATAAGCATTAACAGTGCAGAACTTATTTAGAATAAGGTTCCATTAAATCTGTTTGACAGATTTCATATTAGATATGAACAGGAAAGAAACCGGGTTTCACATTCCTGAAAATTTGGGTATGCTGGCCATATGTTTGGATGATACCAAACTAAAACTCAAATTGGATAAGTGCCAATTGTAGGTTATCCTAGGGATACCATAAGTATTGTATTTATACAACTCACTAGAGAACAATGTAATTGTTGCTCGCCATGTGGTTTTCCTAAGAGGAATACCGATATGCAGTGGTAAGTGAGAGGATAGTAAAACTCGATGAAAATCGGAGTAATACTATTCTAGGCATCAAATCTTAATGGAACATAAATAGTTCATCAAAGATGCAACTATTACCATTAATCTTCGAATACACAAGAACCGCGTGAGTCGGAGAGAGTCAGAAAACAACCTGGGGTATGAGTTTCTAATCTCACCTCATAAAGATGTCTATCTTATTGAGGTATACCAACTGACTACGTATGAGGAAGTGATACAAGGTATCGACTCCCTATTATGACAAAATGTCATGAATCCAAAATAGATTCCATGTATATCAACTTAGTTTGGATACTAGTTGATGTGCCGCAAGGCATTGTGCATACTGGTACTATATAAGTCTTCAAGGAAGACGTACATGGATGGCAACGTACCAATGTGTAAAGCTAGGCTTTTAATGGAAAGGTATCGTTATCAACATTGTGTTGATTACGATTCAACCTTTTATCTGTTGCCACTGTAAATCCATTTGGATAATGCTTGCTAAAGCTACATGTTTCATTTATGAAATATGACAGCTTGACGGAAAATCGCTTTCCTGAAAAGGAAACCTTTTGGAGGATGTTTAAAACATCCTGTCGGTTTTGTCGTACCAAAACTAGCAAACAAGGTTTGCAGGTTAATCGATCCTTGTTTGGATTGAAGCAAGCATTGGTTCTAGGAATTATCATTTTGATGTAATCATAATAGTTTATGATTTAATTCAAAATGAAAAGATTCTTGTGTATATAAGAGGGTAAGTGGGAGCGCACTGACAGTGGCTGTCCTATAAATAATGATAATGAGTCATTTCTTGGAAATGAAATTCCCATAATAATCGGCGAAAGCTTGGCTTTCGAAAACTCTCTGAGAAATCGTACATTGAAAAATATACGCGACCTGGTGTCTCATACGCTTTGAGCATATGATTCACAAACGGGTCAATCCAAGTGATAGTCACTGGATTTGTGTTAAGAACATACTTAGTATCTTAGAGATCTAAAGAGGTTGTCTTAAAACTGAGGGGAAGGAGAACTTGAAGTGACTGGGATCACTGTAGCAAGTTTCCTATAACCGATAAAGACGACTAAAAGTCGCAAACGGTACTATACAGTTTGAATAACGGTACAGTAAGCTGGAAATCTTCCAAGCAAGATACTGTTACCGAATAAACAACAAATGCGGGTTAATTGCAGCAGCTGAGGCAGCAATAGAAGCCTTTTGGGTCAATAAGCAAATCTAATTAGATTAGATATAGTTTTGTTAGCAGCTGAGCTAGGCGTCAGCGCAGGCTAAAGAATTAATGGTCTCATCAACATTCCAGATACATACTTCGATATTCATCTGATTCGTTCAGATCATACATCGTGGCGATGTGATGATCGAATAAATCCCATCAAGATGATAATCATACAAATCCGCTGATGAAAGCATTTCTCAGCAATTTGAGCCAACCGTACATAGTTCGGGTGTAAGAGACTCGAGTGACTGGCTATAGGCCAAGTGGGAGATTGTTGGACAATTATGACCCATAGCATCACTATTTGTACAGATCACGGTGTTGTTGTACAAATTAACTATGTGACAAAGGAGATTGCACTCTTATCATTTGTGATTAGATCACTTAGATAGATAAATGATGAGAGGTCCCTATGATTTGTTCCTGGATAGAGAATGATATGAGACAGTATCAGTCCACGAAGTATTAATTATTAAATATCCCTAGTCATACTATTATCGAGATTGGACATCGGTGATACGTAAAAGACTAGTATTGCACTTGTGCACGTTGTGAGGGCATAACGGGCATAGTTCTCATATATTTAAGTATTGGATACTTATGCAAGTGCGGTAAGAGGTTGTGTTTTACCGATGGTACGGTAAACAGCTTCGCTCTAGATAGACCCCCTCAGAATTCCATTGGTAGTATGACTATGTGTCTATGGAAGTCCGAAATCAGGGTAGGTGTATTTGGTCTTAACCTGAGACTTGCACCGCTAATACTTGCGACAATCAATATACTTTGGTTGAGGTCGTCCAGGGCTTTAACAGGTTCTGTGTACGCCAATACTGGGTATATTGAGAATCGTAGTGTGTTGGGTGTGATGTTAAGATGGAAGTGTCACTCCAGTCATATGGAGATGATGGTCACGTAGGATACGGTACTGGTTCTCTTTAGTACTGCAGTCATCGGGATAAAATGACAAGGTCATGTTTATCCGATATAGAGACTAGTTACCAGATATCCGACATGTGCTTCGTACGGGGCAGACACGATTCCAGCCTCAGGCCTAGCACGTGATCATCCGATACTGAATCGAAATACGCAATACCACGTATACTACGCCTGATATAGATCGCTTATTCTTCTATGCATGTTCCGGAGAATTGGGTAGGCATGGCGCTTTTCTAGAGGCCAACCTTGTCTTGTGAATCAGTGTAAACGTAGTACGAGGTACTTACGTATTCGGATAGTCCGACGACCCAATTTACTGCCAACATATCCGGAGATCTCATGGGTCGCTCCCCGAAGATTCACCGATGACGTATGACTCACACTTTAATTAATCTGGGATTAATTAAATAAGAGAGAAAATTAATGGGATTAATTACGGAGATATTTTATCTAGGATAAAATATCAATTTAAGAGAGAGAACGATTAATTTGGAATTAATCGATAAATTAATATATTTGATATATTAAACGAAATTGGATTTCGACGCGGAATTGAAATTAGATTTTAATTCGGGCGAGCGAATTAATTTAGAATTAATTCGTTAGCGACGTGAATAGTGATTTCGCTAGGCGTAATAATTTAATTACGACGCAACGGAAAATTCGTTAATTTGGAATTAGCGAACCCGAGCCCGGGATTATTTGCGAGCGCATTCGCATTTTGAATTCGAGTGTGGCACACAAGTCAAATCAAGCGTCAAATCATTAATCACATCAAGCATCAAATCACATATCACTTTGAGTGATGTGACATTTGAGTGATTGATGTGAGTAGATGTGAGGTGATTGACAAGCATTTAATGCTTGCTTTTTTGGAATTAAAAGAAAAGGTAAATGGTTTATTAATTTCATGGAAAATATATAAACCTAATACATTTTTTTTCACACCTTCTCTCTCTTCATTTTTCACGGTTTAGGGCTTTTGGAGCCAAAAACATTTCTTCTTCTCTCACGGTCCCATGACCGATTCATCTCCTCTGTTTTTGGTTTGACCGAGCAGCAACGGAGAAACAAATGATCTTGTTGCAAGATCTATGTGCTAGCACACTCATGGAGGAATACAAAGGTGTTAGAGAACCGATTTCGTGAGCTTGGAAGCTTGAAGCTTGGAGCTTCAATGGTGTCTCTCATGGCCGAACCTTGGAGAAGCCGAACCAGTCACCACCGTGCAGCCCCTACCACGCGCAGCTCACTGCCGAGCAAGGGAGAGCAGTGCGTTTTTCATCTTTGTTGGATCTCTACCGATCAATGTGAGTTTTTCCGCACCTCCTTTGATATTTATTCAACTCGTTTATGCTTTATAAATTATCCTTGGGACTTGATTGAAACCCAACACCAGCCTCCGTCAGATAATAGTAACAAAGATGGACCTCGATGTTCACCTTGAGATACTCCTAGAATCAATTGTATGTGTAGTGAAATGAGATCTAAACATAAAGCCTTTGAATACAGTACAAGAGTAGAATGGAAGAGGAAAATAACCCCAGGTAAGAGATTTAAAGGGAAAGTTGTTTAGATGAAGTGATGAAGAGATAAAGTATTAGTTTAGTAGTGACGAGGATATAAAAGAATAGCGTTAGACATGGCTAGATATATGTAGAGATGATATCCTTCTGTTAAGGAAACAAAGACATAGATAGCGAAATTTCTTGTTATAGAAGAAGAACAGAAGAGTAGTCAATAAGGTAAATAAGTCAAAGGTTTGGAAGAGGAACTGTCGAGGTTCGATGACAATAGGAAAAGAATATTGAGAAAGCAATGATAGAAGGGTGTAACAATAAGATTTCTCAGTAATGAATGAAACTAAAATTCTATTACATTTTAACTTATATAATTCATGAGAAGTAATTAGCCATAGTTAAAGTCGACCTAACCCCCACATTTTGGGATGGCATTAACCATGGGTATAAGTGGTTTGGTAAATGTGTAGTGTTGTATGGAACCAAGGAGATAAGTCTGCTTCAATGCTGCATTTGATACAGTGTATGAGTTGTCAATGTATATAGTTTACATCAACGGTTATCAGATAAAGATAAAATCCATATGTTTGTGTATATTCGTGTATATTTGATTAGAAAAACTTGATAAACCGAGAATATGGAAACAATAAATAAAGAGATCCTAGTATCCAACCAGGTATGGAGAATAAGTTAAGAACATCGTAACCGAATTCGTAATAAGAACTAAAGTAAAAGTATGAACAAAACATTAATTATAGCCAGAACCGAGTCTCGCCAGTATCGACGTCAAGACAGGGAATACAGTTCAAGAAAAAGTATACATACAGTTAAGCTCAGCTTAAGAACCTTGCTTCTAAGGCATTAGCAAATTGTGAAGAATTCCAAAGAAGCTACCTAGAATTAACCACCTTAATACAAAAGCCATTTAGTAGATAACACTAGTAAGCAAGAGATACATGAAGAATCTAACCCTGCATTATAAAGTGCTAAGCTCCATAGATAGCCAGAGAAGTGAGAACTTGGAAGAACATAACCCATAAGTAGTTAAAGCTTAGTGAGAAAATAGAGAGTTAAATAGTTGAGTTATGGAGGTGAACACTAATAGACGAGAGAAGTTTGAAAGTACCTATTGGGAAGAACCAGATGAAGATAAGTAAAGTTGGTCATAGCTAGGAATTGAACAATGATATATCTGTAAGTCTTAACAATTGTTGTAGCTTGACAGTAGTATTAAGTACCCAATAAAACTCTTACGAAGCAAGGACAAGAAATTCCCACTCAATCAAGAAATCAAGAGGTATCATGAACGAAACAGATATTAGGATAAGGAAAAGAGTAATGCATACTTGTGAGCTTAAGAAATATGGTACCTTATAGGTTATGATACAAATGATGGAAGCGAAGTAGAGAATGAGTGTGTGAACGGTTAGAAGTTGGTAACCTAAGACATAGCATGTGAATTATGTAACTTGTGACAAGATGTTCAGTATTGAGAATTTCATATCTAAATAGACTTCAGAATTTCAGTTTAAAAGAGGATTCGAGGATGAATCCTATTTAAGGGGGGAAGAATTTGTAACATTCGGTGAACCTGACGACTTGCACGATACCAGAGCCTGATGACTATTACAATTGGGAGGTATAATACTTGATATAAATCATGTTCGAGAAAGTACGTGCTCATAAAATGGAATTTGGGATATTTGGAAGATTTCTTGAAATTTTGATGCAGAACTTAGTTTACATTCCACCTCGAACAATTTTTAGTAATCGTGCCATAACCTTTTTGTTAGGAAACATAATCCCTAATATATTTACATGTTTGTCCTCTTAGGATCTAACCATACATGTATTACTAGTCCTAGATTTATTTACATGCTAATTGAAATAAATCTATACTAACCACAACACAATTGCATACCTTTTAATCTTGTAGAGACCTCTTAATCAAACTTAATTGATTGCTTAACTCAATAAGCAAATGGTCCTATTTATAGGAGGGAAATCAAGTCACTATGTAATCACATGCATTGATTACTATTAATCACATTATTAGGATGCATAATGACATTTTCTAACCCTTCCAAAAATGTTACCATCATGGGTGTACCATATGTTCCCCATTTAACATTTTACTAATTGTTGTCACTTAACAACTCTTGTTGTTACTTAATTATTTGATTAACAACTCTTTTTGTTTACTTAATAATGAAATCATTACTAATTTTTGTTATTTAACAACACCACATAATAACTTAATAATTTCCAACATGAAATTATTACTAATTGTTGTTATTTAACAACACCACATAATAACTTAATAATTTCCAACATGAAATTATTACTAATTGTTGTTATTTAACAACACCAAATAATTAACAACAATTAATTTCCAACATCTCTCACTCACACATGGTGGGATCAACAATTTTTATTATCTCTACAAGAATAATTCATACTTTACAATTGTGACGTGCGACCAGCATACTTCGAGAGCTCACTTGCTATACATCTGTTAGGAATATATAGCCACTCGAAAAATGGATAGAACCATAGTGGATTATGTATGCAGTATCATCGATCATTTATCACATTAAATCTCTCTCGATCTCTTTTCGAATGTAATATTTATTTTGTATTCACAATCATGTTTGATCACATAGAATAACATAATTGGTCGTCCAGTGAATACAAGCTAATGTGATATTACTTATATAATATCTTTCTCCTTTCTCGAATCTCTCAACTTTGATTCAATTCACTTTTCCAGAGATGTTCTTTCAGATCGAATCTCTCATGATCTTCAGCAACACTCCAAGATAGCGATCATCAAATCTAAGTTTTAAGAAGCAGACAAGAGTCTAAAGGGTACAATGTGAGATTGAAATAATCTCAAGGGTCTCAGACAATATCAAGACTGAGATCTTTACTTGTATTACCCTCAATAGCCGCAAATGAACACATGGTATGAAAACATGTGCTACGGTATTTTCTCATTTCCCATAGAGCGCATGTCTCATAAAATACCGTACAGATTATAGTTCAGACAAACACAATGTCTAACTTATAACTGACATTAAGACAAGTAAGGTGAAACAAACTTATTCACCTTAGGTCATATCACAGAGAAAATGACCTCATAACGACATTACTTAATTTTCAAGCTTGAGCTCTCTAAATTATCACTCAGATAATTAGATTAAAAATTTGTCTCATCTCCCATTAACACAAAGTAATGGAGGCGATTGCCCATGTGAGAGGGCCAATCATTCACTTGTCTGACATTTTCTCATACTAACTAATAATATATTGTTAAACATGTATCAACATAATAACATGTAAGCATTGAACACAAATATCAATGAGTATTAACATTAGTAAACATTATTTGGGAAAAAATACATATCATAATATGTAAGCACATTAACATCTATTTAATCCCTGATTTTTTACATGTCTAACAAAGACATCTATAGGAACAGGCTTGGTCAATGGATCTGCTACCATTTCTTGCGTAGAAATGTACTTCATGTTTACCTCTTCTCGTGCAACTATGTCTTTCACAAATTTATATTTAGTATCTATATGTTTCGTTTTACAATGGAATTTTGGGTCTTTTGTGTAGGCTATTGTTGCTTCACTATCACAGTTTACTAATACTGGACCAGAAGCTTCATTTGACATACCCAAATGATCCAAGAACCTTTTCAACCACACAGCCTCTTGTACTGCTGGTGAAAAGGCCACAAATGCAGCCTCCATTGTGGATAAGGTTATACAAGATTGTTTCTTACTGCTCCATGAAATGACACCATTGTTTAGCAAGAAAACAAAACCGGAGGTAGATTTTCTTTCATCTAAATCTCCTCCCCAGTCAGCATCAGTATAGCCTCTCAATTGCCGATCATTTCCTTGATAACACAATGAGTAATCAGTTGTCCCTCTCAGATACCTAAATATTCTTTTAACTGCTTTCCAATGTGCTAGTCTTGGATTGGATTGGTATTTACTTACCATTCCAACAGCGAAACAGATATCAGGTCTTGTACACAACATTGCGTACATTAAACTTCCAACTGCATTTGTTGGTTATTATCTAGGTCCCAAGATCAAACAAGCAATGAAAACATGCGTGAATACACCAACGGAGATAGCGGAATACTCACATCGATCGGTTGAGTCGATTTGGAGACGAATGAAGCCGCAAAACTCACTGGTTTGGTGCGCCCACTACTGCAGTTCGTGCTCACTGGTTTGGCAGTTTCGGGTCTCATTTCGAAGCTCCAAACTCCGTCGGATGAGTCCCGCCTCATGGGTGAACCTCCCTACCACCTTCGCAAGACTCGTAAGTGTGCTAGCACTTGAATTTTCACCATGAAAACCCACTCTTGGCTTCCCTATTGCTCACGTTTTTCTGGTTCAAAACAATGGAGTATTTCTCACTTTGGGCGTGAGAGAAGAGAGCAAAATGAGAGAGAAGAAATGTGTTAACTTATTCCAAAAAGTGTAAAGCCTTTTTGATTATATATTTTCCAAAATAATAATCAATTTCCATTTAATTTTATCTAATAAATTAAATGAATTTTGGAGCCAAAAACCAAAAGTTTTCCCTCCACAAGCTTTCACTATTCATGTCAAGTCCATCACAAGTCCATCAAGTCACATCTACTTTAATAAAGTGACATGTTGTCATTTCACATCACTCAAAGTGACATTTGATTTGACGCTTGATGCGACTGATTGATTTGACGCTTGATGCGACTTGCGTTGCCATACTCGAATTCGAAATACGAATGTGCTAGCAATCACACTCGGGCTCGGGTTCATTAATTCCAAATTAACGATTTTTCCGTTGCGTCGTAATTAAATGATTATGCCTAGCGAAATCACTATTCACGTCGCTAACGAATTAATTCTAAATTAATTCGTTCACCCGAATTAAAATCTAATTTTAATTCCGCGTCGAAATCTAATTTCATTTAATATATCGAATATATTAATTTAATCGATTAATTCCAAATTAATCGTTATCTCTCCCTAGACGATATTTTATCATAGATAAAATATCTCCGTAATTAATCCTAGATTAATTTTCTCTCTCTTCTATATAATCCCAGATTATTCAAGAGTGCGAGTTGTGCGTCATCGGTGTGGATTATCGGGAAGCGACCCATGAGATCCCCGGATAAGTTGGCAGTAAATACGATCGTCGGAGTATCCGAATCACGTACGTACCAAGTACTACGTTTTACCGATTTACGAGACAAGGTCGACTCCTAGCAAAGCACCAAGTCTACCCAATTCTCCGGACATATCCATTGAAGAATATTAAGATCTGTATCAAGCGTAGTATAACGATTGTATTTTGCGTATCGGTCCAGTATCGGATAGTCACGTGCTAGGGCTGGGGGGATAAGTGTCTACCCCGTCCGAAGCACATATCGGATGTCTGGTAACATAGTCTCTATAATCGGATATACATGACCTTGTCATAATATCCCGATGGTCGCGCAGCACTCAAGAGCACTAGTACCGTATCCTGCGTGACATCATCTCCACTATGACTGGAGTGATACTTCCGTCTTGACATCACATCCAATACACTACGACTCTCTGATAAACCAAGAAGTGGTGTACGCAGAACCGGTTAAAGCCTGTACCACCAAGACCAAAGTCTATCGATTATCGTAAGTATTAGCGATGTAAGTCTCAGGTTAAGACTATACACACCTACCTTGATTTCGGCCTCCCATAGACACATAGTCATAATACCAATGGGATTCCGAAGGGACTATCCAGAGCGAAGCTGTTTCCCGTACCATCGGTGAAACACGACCTCCTATCGCACTTTCATAAGTATCCAATACTTATATATATGAGAACTATATCGTTGTGCCCTCACAACGCACACAAGTGCAATACTAGCCTATTCCGCATTATCGATGTCCAGTCTCGATAATACTCCGGCTAGGGATATTTAATGATTAATCCTTAAGGGACTGATACTGTCTCATATCATTCTCAGTCCAGGAACTAATCATAGGGACCTCTCTTCATTTATATATCTATGGTGATCTAATCACAAATGATGAAGAGTGCAATTTCCTTGTCACATAGTCAATTTGCTACAACAACACAATGATCTGTGTAAATAGTGACGCTATGGGTCATTTTGTCCAACAATCTCCCACTTGGCACATAGCCAGTCACTCAAGTGTCCCACACCCGAACTATGTACGGTTCGCTCAAATTGCTGAGGAAAGGTTTTCGTCAGTGGATTTGCTTAATTATCGTCTGACGTGATTTATACGATCATCACATCGCCACGATGTATGATCCGAACGAATCAGATGATATAAAAGTATATATCTGGATCGTAGATGAGACCTTTAATTCCTTAGCCTGTGCTGACGCCTAGCTCAGCTGCTAAAATAATCTAATCTAATCTAATTAGATTTATTTTCGATCCAAATGGCTTCTATTGCTGCCTCAGCTGCAGCAAGAATAATCCGCCTTTGTTGTTTATTCGGCAACAGTTATCTTGCTCGGAATATTTCCAGCTTACTGTCCCGTTATTCAAACTTTATAGTACCGTAGTATTTAATTGTTTGGAAACTTGCAGCAGTGATCCCAGTCACTTCAAGTTCTCCTTCTCCATAGTTTAAGACAACATCTTTAGTTCTCTAAGATACTAACAGATGTTCTTAACTTCAATCCAGTGACTATCACTTGGATTGACCTGATCGTGACTCCATATGCTCGAAGCGTATGAGACACCAATACAAGTACATTTTAAATGTACAATTTCCAAGAGAGTGTTAACCAACTCCAAATCTATCCCAGTAGATCTTTATTCCTAGAATAAAGGTTGTTACTCCCCAGAATTCTACGGAGAATTTCTATTGAAAGCCAAGCTTTCATCAAATGCATATATGGGAATTTCACTGTCAGTGCGCTCTCCCACTAACCTCCTTATATATACACAAGAATTATTTTCGTTTTGAGTCAAATCATAAACCATTATGATTATTTCAAAACGTCAGTTCCAAGAACCTTATGCTTGCTTCAATCCAAACATGGATCGAATAACCCGCAAACCTTGTTTGTCGGTCATACAAAATCGTCAGGATGTTGTAAGCATCCTCCAAAAGGTTTCCTTTTCAGGAAAGCGATTTTGATCTGCAACTGACACATTTCATAAATGAAAATGCAGTTATCAACAAGCATCTTCAAAATGGATTTACCATGGCAACAGGTAAAAGGTTGAACCGTTATTAACACAATGTTGATAACGATACCTTTCCGTCAAAAGCCCAGCTTTGTACGTTGGTATGTTGCCTTCCATGTATGTCTTCCTTGAAGACGTTTAATGTACCAATAGGCACAATGCTTTGTGGTACAACAACTAGCATTCAAAATAGTTGTTATACATGGAATCCATTTCGGATTCATGGCACTTTGCCATAACAGGGAGTTGATACCTCGTATCACTTCCTCAAAATGTAGTCGGTGGATATACCTCCATAAGATTGACATCTTTATGGGGTTAGATCAGAAACACATACCCTGGGTTGTTTTCTGACTTTATCCGATCTACGAAGTTCTTGTGTATTGAAGATTAATGGTATAGATTCATCATAGATGAACTATTTGTGTTCCATTAAGGACTTCGTGCCTTGAACAGTATTACTCCGATCTTCATCGAGTATCACTATCCTCCCACTGACAACTGCATATCGGTATTCCTCTCAGGAAAACCGCATGGTGAGCAACAATCATATTGTTCTCATGTGAGATTTATAAGTACTATACTTATGGTTTCCCTTAGGATAACCTATATTGGCACTTATCCAATTTGGGTCTTTCAGTTTGGTATCATCCAAACGTTATGCCTGGCATACCCAAATTATCAAGAATGAGAAACCTGGTTTCTTCCCTGTTCATATCCTATATGACATCTGTCAAACAGATTTATATGGAACCTTATTCTAAATAAGTTTTGCACTGTTAATACATATCCTTTAGAAGGAAATAGTAGCTCAGAGCGACTCGTGATAAACCTTATCATGTCCAACAAAATTCTGTTTTTAGTTCGGACACACCGTCTAACTGACGTATCGGGAGGAGTCCTCATTTGAAAGAATACCGTACTCTTTCATTTACGTATGAAACTTACTGCTTAAGTATTTTCCATTACGGTCTTACCGTGGCGGAATAATACTATAGCCGATCTATTTTTCTACTTCGTGTCGAAACTATAAAAGTTTCCGATTTGTGTTCTTCAAAAGAAACACATAACCATAACGTGATGCCACATCGTTAAGGTCACGAAATATTCATGTTCACATCTAGTCTAGCTAGATATGGGCCCACTAACTTCACCATGAATAGGGCTAACAGATCGGTGGCCCTTATACTATTACCAAGTAAATAGTATTTTAGGTACTTACCTAATAAACTAGATTCGCAGACCTTATATGAATAGTCAAATCAGTCCTAGTACCCACTCTCAAAAGTGTGGATATACGAGTCTCGTTTAATTGTGTCCTAGACAACAATGCCACAAATAAGTCTCTATTGATCAAATCATTTGAGCTATTTATTTGTCATTTTATATGTTTGAGATTTTATTTATATTCAAAATATAAATTCTGTTATTTACATCTAATGTGTTTATCTCAGTATCATCTTTATATAATAAAACACTTTAGTGTTCTAGAATATAAAGGTTTATCCGCAACGGATTAAACACTGATATAGAGATAATGTCTCTAGTCAAACTAGTTACATTATAACAGTTCCTAATTTAAGTACATACCCAAAGGGTAGTTCCTAAACTTAGGTATCTACGGTCGAAACAGCGACTTTCGTCCCGTTTCCGATTCGCAGAGAAATCTCGGCTTGAAGTCAGTATCCAGCTCATAGCGGATTCTGAACATCAATACATAATATTATGTACCACACTAAGTATTTAAAATCCAATTTCAATACTAGTAATGAACATAACTTTGACAAATATTTTAAAGTTAGAGCCTCGCCCTTTCTTTAATTCCTTCGTGTCTTCCATATCCAAATGGTAGTTACTTTGGGATATGTCAATTATCATTTCAATATTTCACAAACCTTTGGCCAAGCCTGGGTTTCGGAATATCGAAATGAGGTGCACCTTGTGCAACTCGCCCAATGCAAACTTTGACTTTTCACCTCTAGAATAGTCAAATCAATTCTCTAAGAATTATTAATTGCAATTTAATACTTTTAAATCTAAAGATAGATTTATGATAAGTATATTAATTAAGCACTAAAGTCATCATCACATAAATCTTCCAAAGATTTTATGCTCTACTATTTTGCTTAATTTTGGGCTTAAGGTATATAAGTTATTTTATCCAATAAAGTAACCTATTATTAATCCCAATTGAAAATTAAATCATTTAAAACATTTAATCCAAGGATTATATATTTTAAATATTCAACTTTTCAATTCTTTCTTGATTTCAATAGTCCAACTATTTAATCAATTAATAAGGTACTATTATTATAATGATTACAATAATCCAATTATTTAATCAATTATAATTTTAATTCAATTATATTGATTACTATAATCCAATTATAAAATCAACTATATATTGAATGAGTTTGTATATAGTCCATCCAACTATATATATTTAAAACAACATAAAATATTAGTCCAACTAATACTTTTGATTAATATGACGAATAAAATATAGATGAGCGCGTTTAGCGAGTATTCGAACGAATGTTGCAAATTCAACTTGCCTCCCACTATTTTTCGTCGAGCCTCTAACCCTCTGTCGAGTACTCGGGAAACCGTGTTTTCTAGTGGGCTAGGATCCCGTTAAATATCACACAATCTTGACTTTGGCCAACAAATTGTATGATAATTAACTAGGTGGATCTCGAAGATCAATTGGATCTCATCCAACTCCTAGATCCAGTAGGTGGACATCCAAGTCCCAAACATATATCTTATATATGCCTATATATCGAATATATACCCTAACCTTTTTCCTCTGAATCAACTAGGCCTTGGCTTTGGCACAACAAACCTAGTGATCCCAGTCAAGCGTGGACCCATTGACATGGAAGCTTCGTAATCAATGTCAATGGACAAGAAGTGGTCTGACTTTGGCCAACAAACCACAACTTGGACACGACACCGATATGGAACAAAGCCTCGTGATTAAAACACATCTTCGACGGACAAGGGCTTGACTTTGGCCACAAACCCCTGCCAATCTCGGATCTTGAGTAAGAATCACTCAATGGAAGGAAAATAAACGCTTGATATAACGAGGGTTTTTCGCGTGCAAATTGGCTACCATTTTAATTATCTTTGTTAAGGTCTCATCATCATACACCCTTAAACATGCATTCTAAATACACAATAAAGCGAGCGAGTATGAAAAAAATAATAATGATATACGGATGGATACTTAACACATGATCCTAGATCAAATCTCTCCCTTTCTCACTCAAGCTAGCACTGTATTACTTTTACCCGTTACACTACACTTAAAGAAACCTCATTTACATGGAGGGGAATAGGTGAGAAGAGAATACAAAGAGAATGAAGGTGATAGGCTGGACATGCAGGTCCAATTTAATAAATCGAATTATTACAACAATTTCTAAAATTGCCCCACCCATCTAATATCCATCCGATATACATTATTCATTCAACACAACCACGTATTCACACATAAGCATGCTATCAATCAATCTAATCAAATTAATTAATCTGATAATTAAGTGATCATCCAATGTTCAAACAACGATTTGATTTTGTTCGAGTCAAACTCGTTTTTGCGAATAAGTACTCAAAGTACGAATTCATGAATTAAATTAAACTACAACATTAAATCAAATTTAATATGCATTTAATACTAATTCACTTTTCAATTCCAAATTCAACATTACACTTTATTAATAAACCTTTTACGATTTAAATTCCAAATTTAATCGTAACGCGTCTCAAAGACCGATTAACGTCCAACGTCAATTCAATTAAAGTCCAATGGGCTTTTAATTGATTTCTTAAGGCGTGGACTTTTGGTCAACTCGAATCAAACCGATAACCAAAGTCCAATCCGGGATTTACCCCATAAGCTCATAAATCAATCTTGGCCCATTAGGCCCAATTGAACTTTAAAGGTTCATTAGTCGCATTTGGGCTTTATGGTTAAGGTTTTGGGCCCAATTGGATCCAATCCATTTGGCCTAAACCCAACTTTGTACAACAAAGCCCAATAAGCCCAATAACAACTTTAGAAGCCCAAATTCAATTTAAGCCTAAATAATTAAATTCATGAATCCAATTCCGCAATTTAATTATTTAAAGTGCATTACATGATTAATCAACTAAATCAACATTTCCAAAACACTAAATTAGTCCAATAATCATTTCAATTCATTATTATATGTCCAACACACAAATTGAAAAATCAAACCCATTTACATGCTTTAAAGCTCTCGGCCAAGGAAGGATTTTGTCCGATTTGTTTCAATCCAATCGAACCCACAATCGACATTAAATCAACATCCTATTGATTTCATGCACATCCAATGTCACAAAATCAAAATTTCCAAGACATTAGGGCAATCAAACCATTCGGCCAACATAGGGAATTTAGGGATTTTATCCAATTCAAAATTAAATCCAATTCAATCTCAAATCAACATCATCCTACATCATTACAACTCATCCAATGAAATTAAAATGAAAAAATCCAAGATTTCCAAATATCCATCACATTCGGCCAAGGTCAAATATTTGGGAGGAAAATTCCAAATCATTTTTCAACAAATTGGTCCAACCAAAATGAAATTAAACATGTTATAAGCATACTTAACAATCAATTATTCAAATCATGCTCAACAAATATTACCCAAATTTTAAGCCCTACATTTTTCATGCTTGAACCTAGGCTCTTGATGCCATTGTTGGTTATTATCTAGGTCCCAAGATCAAACAAGCAATGAAAACATGCGTGAATACACCAACGGAGATAGCGGAATACTCACATCGATCGGTGAGTCGATTTGGAGACGAATGAAGCCCTAAAACTCACTGGTTTGGTGCGCCCACTGCTGCAGTTCGTGCTCACTGGTTTGGCAAGTTTCGGGTCTCATTTCGAAGCTCCAAACTCCGTCGGATGAGTCCCGCCTCATGGTGAACCTCCCTACCACCTTCGCAAGACTCGTAAGTGTGCTTGCACTTGAATTTTCACCATGAAAACCCACTCTTGGCTTCCCTATTGCTCACGTTTTTCTGGTTCAAAACCAGGGAGTATTCTCACTTTGGGCGTGAGAGAAGAGAGCAAAATGAGAGAGAAGAAATGTGTTAACTTATTCCAAAAAGTGTAAAGCCTTTTTGATTATATATTTTCCAAAATAATAATCAATTTCCATTTAATTTATCTATAAATTAAATGAATTTTGGAGCCAAAAACCAAAAGTTTTCCCTCCACAAGCTTTCACTATTCATGTCAAGTCATCACAAGTCCATCAAGTCACATCTACTTTAATAAAGTGACATGTTGTCATTTCACATCACTCAAAGTGACATTTGATTTGACGCTTGATGCGACTGATTGATTTGACGCTTGATGCGACTTGCGTTGCCGCACTCGAATTCGAAATACGAATGCGCTCGCAATCACACTCGGGCCGGGTTCGTTAATTCCAAATTAACGATTTTTCTGTTGCGTCGTAATTAAATGATTATGCCTAGCGAAATCACTATTCACGTCGCTAACGAATTATTTTAATTAATTCATTCGCCCGAATTAAAATCTAATTTTAATTCCGCGTCGAAATCTAATTTCGTTTAATATATCGAATATATTAATTTAATCGATTAATTCCAAATTAATCGTTATCTCTCTTAGACGATATTTTATCCTAGATAAAATATCTCTGTAATAATCCTAGATTAATTTTCTCTCTCTTCTATATAATCCCAGATTATTCAAGAGTGCGAGTTGTGCGTCATCGGTGGATTATCGGGAAGTGACCCATGAGATCCCCGGATAAGTTGGCAGTAAATACGGTGTCGGAGTATCCGAATCACGTACGTACCAAGTACTACGTTTTACCGATTTACGAGACAAGGTCGACTCCTAGCAAAGCACCAAGTCTACCCAATTCTCCGGACATATCCATTGAAGAATATTAAGATCTGTATCAAGCGTAGTATACGATTGTATTTTGCGTATCGGTCCAGTATCGGATAGTCACGTGCTAGGGCTGGGGCTGGATAAGTGTCTACCCCGTCCGAAGCACATATCGGATGTCTGGTAACATAGTCTCTATAATCGGATATACATGACCTTGTCATAATATCCCGATGGCCGCGCAGCACTCAAGAGCACTAGTACCGTATCCTGCGTGACATCATCTCCACTATGACTGGAGTGATACTTCCGTCTTGACATCACATCCAATACACTACGACTCTCTGATAAACCCAGAAGTGGTGTACGCAGAACCGGTTAAAGCATGTACCACCAAGACCAAAGTCTATCGATTATCGTAAGTATTAGCGATGTAAGTCTCAGGTTAAGACTATACACACCTACCTTGATTTCGGCCTCCCATAGACACATAGTAATAATACCAATGGGATTCGAAGGGTCTATCCAGAGCGAAGCTGTTTCCCGTACCATCGATGAAACACGACCTCCTATCGCACTTGCTTAAGTATCCAATACTTATATATATGAGAACTATGCGTTGTGCCCTCACAACGCACACAAGTGCAATACTAGCCTATTCCGCATTATCGATGTCCAGTCTCGATAATACTCCGGCTAGGGATATTTAATGATTATCCTTCGGGGACTGATTACTGTCTCATATCATTCTCAGTCCAGGAACTAATCATATGGACCTCTCTCATTTATATATCTATGGTGATCTAATCAAAAATGATGAGAGTGTAATTTCCTTGTCACATAGTCAATTTGCTACAACAACACAATGATATGTGCAAATAGTGACGCTATGGGTCATTTTGTCCAACAGCATTGCATAAGGAACTTTCTTCATTTGTTCCTTTTCCTGTGGAGTTCAGGACACAATCTACGACTCAAAGCTTCAGTTTTCGTGATATGAGTATCAATGGTTTTGCAAGCCTGCATTTGGAAGTGTTCAAGAATTTTCTTTATATATGACTCATGTGAAATAGATAATAAATTCTTTGAACGATTTCTTAAGATCTTAACCCCAAGAATATATGCAGCTTCACCCATATTCTTTCATCTTAAAGTTAGATGATAACCATTCTTTAATGTGTTTTACAAATCCTTATCATTTTGGCTATAAGTATATCATCCACGTACAAAGATAAGATAATGAACTTATTTTTATCTCTCTTGGTGTACACACAATGATCCTCATCTATCATTGTGAAATCATTCGAAATGATTATATTGTGGAATCGTATATACCATGTCTAGACGATTGCTTGAGACCATATATAGACTTTAAAAGTCTACATACTTTCCTTTTCATTTTCTTTTATGAAACCTACTGGTTGTTCAATGTAGATTTCTTCATCAGGTTCTCCATAAGAAAAGCAGGTCTTACATCCATTGATGATGTAATTCTAGATCCATGCTTGCTACTATAGCCAGAATCAAGCGAATTGAGGTAAAACCTTACAACAGGTGAAAAAGTCTCTTCATAGTCAATTCCTTCCTGTTGCGTATACCCTTTTGCCACAAGTCGTGCTTTATATCTTTCGATATTGCCATCGCCATTACGCTTTATTCCCAAACTTGGTTGGACCTCATTGACTCTATCTCTTCTTCTATTGTTTTCATCCATTTTTCCTTAGAAGGACACTGAAGAGCCTTTCTTATGTTTCTAGGTTATTCATCATCTTGAGGTAGAATCATAAAGGTTTCTCCTTCGATATCTAAACGACATCGAGGAATGCCTATACGATTACTACGTCGCAATTGGGATTCTAGTGGTGGAACTGATTCCTCACTTTCGATATTATTCCCATTTGGATCGTGCACATTGCTCCCACTTGGATTATGTACATCACTCCCACTCGGATCACGTAAATGAGACTTGTGTGAAACTAATTCATCATTTTGAGATTCATGTGAAACAGATTCATCATGTTTTCTCAAATTTCTCTCATCACTCCCACTTGAATTAGGTAAACCCGAGTGTTCACCAATCATGTGATCCATGTAATCTTGAGTTTCATATAGAGATAAATCTTGACCTATCTCTCCCAGCTTAGGAAAATCATTTTCTAAAAATGTGGTATCTCGTGATTCAAATTCTGTCAAGCCTCCACTTTCATGTTCACCTATGCAAACATATCCTTTTGATTGTTCAGAATATCTTATGAAGATACTCTTTTTTCCTCTTGGGCCTAACTTTCCATGTTCGTGAGAACGCACATGAATATAAGCCGCACAACCCCAAGGTTTTAGAAAGTGAATATCTGGTTTACGACCAGTCCATAACTCATATGGTGTGGTGGACACAGATTTAGATGGCACTCGGTTAAGTACATATGTGGCAGTTAATAATGCATCACCCCAATAGGTTATAGGCAAATTTGCTTGTGCCATCATAGACCTAACCATTTCAAGAAGAGTTCTATTTCTTATTTCTGTAACACCATTTTGTTGAGGAGTACCAGGAGTAGTCAAATGAAGACTAATTCTTTTTCATCACATAATTCTCTGAACTGATCAGATAAGTACTCATGACCACGGTCAGTGCGTAGTGCTTTAATTTTATTATCTAATTGATTTTCTGTTAAATTTATAAATTTCTTGAAACATTCTAATGCTTCGGATTTATGAGCAATCAAATATACATAACCAAAGCAAGTAAAATCATCTATAAATGTGATGAAATAAGATGCTCCATGCCTTGCCCTGACATTCATTGGACCACAGATATCTGAATGAATTAATTGTATGGAAATTCTGCTCTAGTCCCTTTTCCAAATGGCTTTCTCGCAGTTTTTCCTGCCAAGCAATATTCACAGGTTGACAATTCTACCTTCTCAATATTTCCCAGAAAGCATTCTTTGGCTAATCTGTTCATTCTTTGCTGGCCAATGTGGCCAAGTCTAGCATGCCACACAGTTACATCACTATCATCACTGACAGATGAAGTAACAAACGAAAAACCGGAATTGTGATTAAAACATTCAACATTTAATACAATAAAACCATCAAGAAAATAACCAGAACCATAGTGTATTGTACCTAAGTACAAATCAACACCAAATTTATGGAAGTTCAAATTGAAACCTAAATTAACCAAAACCAACACAAAGACCAAATTTCGACGAATTTGTGGAGCAAACAATACATCATGTAGTAGTAAAGTTTTTCCACCATGCATGACTAACTTGCATGTTCCTATGCCTTTGACTTCAACCTGTAAGTTGTTGCCAACATATATCCACTTCACCCCAGGTGAAATTCGCCGAAATTCCATGAAGGCATCTCTATCATTCGCTACATGTTCTGTGGCTCCTAAGTCTACAGTCCATAAATGATTAGATTCAGTTAGAAAGATTGAACTTGAAACACATATTTCATTTAAATATGCACGAAAGTATTCACCTTTTTAGGCTTAGTGCAGTCACAAGCAAAATGACCTTTCGTACCACAGTTAAAACATTTAACCTTTGCCATGTTTTTCTTTTTGTTAGGACGTTTTTCTTTCCCATGTTGATTGGTTTTCTGTTTCTTTTCTGGCTTGGAAAATTTTGTTCTTTTCCGAACTGGAACCCACCACCATGAAATTTTCTTTTCTTCTTGAAACCCTCATGTTTGCTAGTTTCTGTCATATACACTTCAGTATTTGACTTAGCAGCCGCAAGGCGGTCGCTTTCTAATTCAAGGTGACGTTTAGCATCATCAAAGGTTTTGATGCTCTCATTGTGGGTCAAATGCATCTTCATATGCTCCCAGCTATTTGGAAGAGAACGAATGACCGATTGGACTTTATGTTCATCTGTAAGAACATGTCCAGCATCTGCCAGTTCAGTATTCATGTTTGACATTTTCCTAAAGTGTTTTGACATAGTGAACTCATGACGTTACTTATATGTGTCAAACTTGATTGTCAGTGATCTGAGTTTGGTTATTGAGGTACTACCAAACTTTTTAGCTAGTGTGGACCACATGTCCTTAGCCATGTCATATTTCCTGAACTCTTTCATTAGGTCATTATCCATACTGCTCAGCAACGTAATGCAGGCAATGGAATTCTTTTTCTTCCAGGCCTCATAAGCCTCTCGGTCTCGCCTGTGTTGGGCCGTAGTGCTCTGTTCAGGTTCATCCATGCTCATTTTCAAAGTTTCAAGAACATCTTGTTCTTCTAGCACATATTGGATTTTCATGCTCCAAATTTCATAATTATCGCCATTCAGTTTCTCACCCTTGTTGAGTTCAGCGATAATGTTCTTTGTTGCGGAAGCCATTAAAAAACATAAAGTTTCTACAGACATTCATGCACAAACGTTAATACTTTTGACTTATTTTATCATGAAATAAATTATGTTTAATAAGATTTTTCAATGGGGTTAGAGTCAAAAGGCCACTATATGTCTAATCATCATCCAATTACCCAATGTAAAAATATTATCAACATAATCAATCATGTAAAATCATTTTCTAAAAATTACATAAATTCTTAGAATATTTTAATCATGCGACTACTGTACATGACAATCATTGATTTAATTACATAAATTAAATTCAACATTAAACATTCATACATATAAATACAATATTTACATGCCGTGAAGTAACAAACAATTACACACATAAACATTAACATAGTTTTATCATAGAAAAAACTAATATCTAACACTTAAAACTTTTCCGGTTCTAGTGTTCCAATGAATAAATGTCTTAGGATAAGAATCCTTAAATTCTTGTGGCAACTCGTAATTGATCTTGGACAACCATGGGAAACCAATAGCAAATTTCGGATCCTTGCAACGTTTCCGGGACATCAAAGGAAAAATAGTATTATTTGCCTTATGTCGGAGATAGTCAATTGATAACCTCTCAATGGCTATGTTATACTGAACACGTAGTTCTTCTGTATGAATTACTAATTTCCAAATATCAGTAAGCCTTTTTTGCCATATTTCCGGGAGAGTATTTCGTAGCAATCTGAGTCTGTTCGGTTGTTCTATCCAATTACCCTCCCATATAGATTCTTGTAACATGTTATTAAAGGTGATTATATGCGAAATCATATCATCATCTTCTTTCATCCGATACCTATCCAGATCCAGAAACATGTCTTTCAATTTTTCACTGTGGGCGGATGTCATAACCCTTTTTGCAGTTTTTTGTCTGATCGGCATGATTTTTCTGCAATAAATACAAAGAAAAATCAATATAATGAAACACAAAGTTACATTAACTAAAATAAACATCACAAAGATATTCATTTACATAAACACAAAGTTTATATGATAAAAAAAATTTATCATGGCCGATTAATACAATATGCAAAAGGACTAGACATTTAATCATGACGGATCGAAATTACCGAAGCAAACCGATTCAGACATGACCAACAAGGGCCAACACAAATGTCTACACGCCATTCACGAGCCACAGGAGTGGTTCACGTGCCTCCACGCGCCGGCCACGGGCTCCCACTCACCCTCACGCGCCCTCACGCGCCGGCCAGCCTCGGGTAACTTTCACATGCAGACGACATGTCGTCCGCTTGTTCGATGGACGTATGACATGTCGTTTTAATCTAATACTTCCAGCCAATTTGTCGGTTGACATGTTGTGGACGACATGTCGTCCTTCTCGGTGTTAAGCGTACGACTTGTCGTATATAAACCGGATGACATGTCGTCTACAAACGAGGAAAACCTACGACTTGTCGTACATAAACCGGACGACTTGTCGTACTCTTTTCTAAATAGCGGATGACATGTAGTACATCTATTCTGGGAGTGTTTTTCTGGGTAAAAACATTTTCAACTAGCCAACTTCTAGGGTCAATATCTTTCTCAATTTTAATCGGAATTAAGCAAATGATATACCAAATTGAAGATCTCATGACCTAGTTTTCAAAACATATTTGAACATGCGATTATAAATTTTCTACAGAGAGTTATTATGGCCCAAGTTGGAAGAAAATCATTTTTGTAAAAATAAAAACTAGAAGCATTTTCAACATTTTTCATGCATGTTCATGCAATTTTTGTGTAATCCAACTAGAATACATGCATTTAAGCTACTGACACCAATGTTAGGAAACATAATCCCTAATATATTTACATGTTTGTCCTCCATACATGTATTACTAGTCCTAGATTTATCTACATGCTAATTGAAATAAATCTATACTAACCACAACACAATTGCATACCTTTTAATCTTATAGAGACCTCTTAATCAAACTTAATTGATTGCTTAACTTAATAAGCAAATGGTCTTATTTAGGAGGGAAATCAAGTCATTATGTAATCACATGCATTGATTACTATTAATCACATTATTAGGATGCATAATGACCTTTTAACCCTTCCAAAAATGCTACCATCATGGGTGTACCATATGTTCCCCATTTAACATTTTACTAATTGTTGTCACTTAACAACTCTTGTTGTTACTTAATTATTTGATTAACAACTCTTGTTGTTACTTAATAATGAAATCATTACTAATTTTTGTTATTTAACAACACCACATAATTAACTTAATAATTTCCAACATGAAATTATTACTAATTGTTGTTATTTAACAACACCAAATAATTAACTTAATAATTTCCAACATGAAATTATTACTAATTGTTGTTTTAACAACACCAAATAATTAACAACAATTAATTTCCAACACCTTTCATACGATCTTTGATTTTTATGAATTTTATATCATCAAAAACCTTAGACCGGGATTATAACTTCCGTGTTGAACTATTTTCCAAATTCGGACCGGAAATGAGTCAAAAATCAAAAATTTAATAGCTGCAACAGTAATTTCGATAATTAACTAGAAATTGGGTGATGTGGCATCATCTCAACCATTCATTCCATCACAAAATCAACCTCTCATTGTCTATATATAGCACACACGATTCACCCTCTTCTTCATACATCAAAAACGTGAGGGGTGAGGAGAGTTGTTCAAAATTGTTTTCTCATTTTTCAAGCAAATTTTTGGAAGCAACAAGTGATGATTTCAAGTCCACCTCATGCAAAGAAAGTTTTTTTTTTTCATTTTCTTCTTCTATTCTCAGTTTTAAGTCTGAATTATTGAATCCCCAATTTGTACCTTGCTTTACCCTAGTAAAGAAAATTGTATAATTGGCTTTGAAAGAGTTAGTAACATGTATTTTGGGCAATTTTTTGAAGTTATAAACATGTAATGAGGATTATAAGGGTTATGCTTGGTGATCTTAGATTTCTAGATTATGGTTGGTGTAGGGGTGGTGATATGAGATGATTTTTAAGTTTGGAAAAGTACATATGTGTTAGTCCTAGATTAAAAGTGTGGGGATTGCTTGAGTGTGGAGTTAAAAAGTGAAATTAAGGCCCTGAAAATGGCCTCGCATCGTGATGCCACGCACCTCGTGTTGAGACACATTCTGGAAAAATAAGCCCAGATTTGATTCTATATTGTGCGTGTCGCGAAGCGTATGGTCTCGCATCGCGACGCGAACTAAAAAACAACTCTCTGTTTTGGCCTTCTCCAAGTCACGTCATGACCCGCAAGTCTATGCGTCGCGATGCGTGACCATTTCTAAGGATAAAATTTTAGCCAATCTAGTTTTAACCCAGAATATTAGAGACCACCTGAAAGGTTTCGAATCATCCTATATACATGTGAGTTACCATAGAAAATATGTAGATCATTATATAGCAATGATAATTTTGAAATGTATCTTATGATATGAATTCTAATTAAGTTATCCCTTGAAAGTCATCGCAAGAACTACAAAACGTTTCGGTAAAGTGACGTTATGCTAGCGGAACTTCAAATCTGTGAGTAGACGTACTTTTCCTTAAGTTGATTTTACTTTATAATTGTTCAGTGGCTTGGGGGACGGTGATTCGTAACGCCCCAAGTACACTAGTTTCAAGGACATATAGTGGCATACTTTGGGGGACGGTGATACGTAACGCCCCATACGTCAGGTTTTTCAGAGATAAAGATCAATTTTTTTTAGAAACAGTTTCCAAAAACAGATATTTCAGAAATAGCTTTCAGAATAGATCTTTCAGTTACAGGTTTTCAGAACTAGATTTTCAAAAGAAGATTTCAAAAATAGATTCCAGAGTGAAATTTTCTGGAAAGGAAAGTTTTCAGAAATAGTATTTTTATAAGAAACTTTCAGAAAAGATTTTCATAAAGGTTTTCAGAAAGAGAATTGCTTTTAGGAAAGACAAGTTTTCAGACACGATTCGAATTGATTTCTAAAACATGAGTTTTTTAAAGTATTTCAGTTTTAATTATAAAAAACGTCCACTTACTTAGATCGTTCAAACGATCTAATTCCCCCCAATGTTTTATTTTGCAGGTTCATGGAGGACGAGCTCGAGAGGATGGATACTGAATGCAGTCATTAGAGGGTATGGTCCACCAAGTTGAGTCGGAGTTTAGTCCAGACAGTGTTAGAGAATATCATGTAGCATGTTGTTTGTTTTGTAAAGAATATGCCTGTAAAGAGTTATAAGTGTTCATTACTAAAGTTGTAATGTATCATTAATTTTATTATTTAGTTTGAAAAGAATTATGCATTCATGAGATTGAGTTGGGCATCATCCCCGTCCATGCGTTTATACATCAGATGAGTATTATATTGTTAGAAAATCAAAGGCTTAGGGGGATAGTACGGCATATTCCCTACTGGTAGCATCCCCCACATTGGGGAAGTTACAAATAAATCAGGACGATACCAACGTGGCTCGTGCCCGTGATGGATATACGATGAATGAAAATATACCCAAGTAAGCACCTGATCAGTTGACAACTTTTTCAAACCCCTGGCCATTTTCCTATATGGATTAGATCTTATCGATCCACTAATTGTGGGTAAATGACAAGCCAAATATGCCAGACATACGATATCACACAATGAGCATGTTGAATTATCAAATACGAAAAATAAATAACAACCTAAACATAAACGTAAATTAAACTCCTATTGCGAAATAAAATAACTAAGTCATGCATAAAGAAATAATGTACTAACGCCTAAATCTTGCTTAGAAACAAATATCATACTAGTAACCTAATCATGCTCGAATACAAGGTTGATGAAACGAAATATGTGAATCTCTCAAATGGTACGTGGCATTGTATCCCGAATACAAACCGCAATACCATCCATTCAGATTCGGCTACGGAATTTATGTCCGAGTTTCCATCCGATATATCGTAAGAAAGAACACATATTTCGTTCATCCGGAATCACATCATGCACCAATTCACAATACTCATGTGAAATAAAGTAATAAAATAACTAAAAATAAAGGATAATAAATAAAAGGGTGCACTCAGGTCTAACCTCTTTAGTCGTCTCTTGAAAGTGCGGTATGCGGTCGTCGGAAGGGTTGATGCTCCGCAACTCCTCCGGTTAACTGGTTTAACATTTTCCTTCGCTGCTTCGCTGTTTGGGCTGCTGTTTTTACTCTGTTTCGCTGTGGTTTCTGGTCACAGTTTAAGCTTACTATTTTTACGGTAATACGGGGCTATTTTGCGGTGTTTTAAGGAGCAGTTTCTGGTGTAGTTTGGGGACTAATTCTGGACTGTTTCATGGGCAGAATGTGCGGTAAAACTGGGCATTTTTTGCGGGTTTGAGGCAATTTTTCAAGGGCTGTTTGGAGCTATTTGGGCGTGTTTACAAGGGCTATTTAAGTACAGTTTTTTGGCAGTCCAGGGGCTGTTTCTGGAGTTATTTTCGTTGATGTACAAGGGCTATTTGGGTGCAGTTATTCGGTGTGAATGAGCTACAATTGGGGTAATTTTCGGTGAATTAAAGGGTAATTTCCGGTTGGTGTTTGAAGGCAGGTGGCGCGAGTGTGTTGAGTGATTAGGACGTATTGATGCGTGAAGGAATGAATGCAGTTTGACGTGATCTGTGTGTTGCGTTTAAGGCTTGCAGCATGAATGTGAGGGCTGCATGTAGGCCATGAAGGGTATTTAGTGTGCTTGGGACGTGCTAAGTGTGGGCTGGATGAAGGGGTGGATGCTGCTAGTTGCGTGAGTAAGTTGTCAAAGTTGTGAGTGTGTTCGTTTGTGATAAAGGTTCGTTGATTTGTGAGGGCTTATGGCCGAGAGTTGGGGATGTGAGTGATGGGTTGTTTCCTAGGCAATATGGGACATAGTATAGAGCTAAGTGAGAGGTTGTGTTGGGCGTGAACAAGGGGGTGGTTTCTTGGGCGATGTGGGATGAAGTAGAGGGCTAATTTGTTGCTATTTTGGGCGTGATAAAGGGCTATTTTACTGGCAGTTTGGCGTGACAAGGAGGGGGCAGAATAGAGGGCAGTGGGCGTGAGTTTGGAGCTGTCTTCAAAGGAGAATTGGCGTGACAAAGGCTGGTTCACTGGTAGTGTTTTGGGCGTAAATGGGGCTGTCTTCTAAGGGGAATTGGCGTGACAAGGGCCTGGTTTACTGGCAGTTTGGGCGTGAGTAAGTGCTGATCTCAAGGAGTAATTGGCTTGAGCAAGGGCTGATCTAAAAGAGGTATGTAAGCGTGTTTGAGGGCTGTTTGTGAGGGGGCTTTGTGCATGAACAATGGCTTATCTTCAAGGGGCTATATAGGCATGAGCTTGAGAGGAGAGGGTGTCTTTGTGTTATATTTGTACTAGGGTTTTCAATGGAGCTAGGGGTTCTTTATATAGGCAAAGGGTGGTGTATTTATTAGGTAGGCTATCATTGATAAGGGTTATTCATTGGGTGGCTACTTTGTTGAAAATGGGGGGATGATGTGTTGTTTCTTTTGATTTGGAGGGGGGAGGTCATTAATGGCTTGAAAAACTTTGTTGAAAATGAGGGGTAAGGTAAATTGGAGGTCAAGGGCGTGGGGTATGATTGGTGGAGGGTTAATTTGGTTGTTTGAATAGTTGGTGGAGGGGTAAATGAGTGGAGTTTGTTGCATGGATTTGCATGGGAGATGTCTCACGTGAAAGAGAGCAAGAGAGGCGTGAAGGCTGTGTGGAGAGTGAATGGCGTGAAGGCTTGCTGCATGGGTTTTGTATTTGTTATTTTGTCGGTCCAATGGGCAGTGCAGAGAGAATGGTGTGAGGTGTGAAGCTTAGGACGTGTGTCATTTGTTTTTTGTGCGTGAATGAGAGGGGATGGAGAAGGCTATTAGGGTTTTTCGTCCTGTTTGGTGAGTGTATATGTGAAGGTATATTTTATGTGTTGGGCGAGAATGAGCAAGGAAGAAGAAGAGCGAGAATAGGGTTTTGGGCCGAGGATAATTTTGAAACGGAGATCCAACTAGCAAACCCGAATCTAAACGAATGAATTAAGTCCAACAAGATGTCAATTCTTGACTTTTCCCTTCTGACGTCCGTTTCCCGCGACTTCCGCGACTTAAAAGGTAATGCCTCTGCACGAGGCTCATCATCGGGACTTACATGCAAAAAATGCAGTGCCTACAGTCGCCCCCACTTTGATGGGATCTGTGCAGTGTGTGACAATGATGGTCCTATCAAAGTTCGTGCAATGCATTTTTACTTACCTGGCTCGTCAGCTGTCACCTGAATTGCCATGTTGCTTTGAGTTGATTTTGGTTGAGCCATACCCGGCGTGCTAAACCCCATAACTGATACGTCGCGGTTGCGTCTCCATACCCAGAGTGTCACAGTTGTGTCTTTATACCCGGAAAGTCGTACCTGGCTTGCTAAACCCCATACGTGAGGTGTCGTGGTTGCATCTCCATACCCAGAGTGTCGTAGTAATGTCTTCATACCTGGAGTGCCGTACCTGGCATGCTAAACCCCATACCCGAGGTGTCGTGGTTATGTCTCCATACCTAGAGTGTCGCAGTAATGTCTCCATTCCCGAGGTGTTGTTGTACCTGGCATGTTAAACCCCATACCGGAGGTGTCGCAGTTGCGTCTCTATACCCAGAGTGTCGCAGTAGTGTCTCCATACCCGGAGTGACGTACATGGCGTGCTAAACCCCATACCCGAGGTGTCGCGGTTGTGTCTCCATACCCAGAGTGTCGCAGTAGTGTCTCCATACCCGAAGTGTCGTACCTGGCGTGCTGAACGCCATACCCGAGGTGTCGCGGTTGCGTCTCCATACCCAGAGTGTCGCAGTAATGTCTCCATACCCAGAGTGTCGTACCTGGCATGCTAAGCCTCATACCCGAGGTGTCGCGGTTGCGTCTCCATAGCTAGAGTGTCACAGTAATGTCTCAATACCCGGAGTGCCGTACCTGGCAAGCTAAACTCCATACCCGAGGTGTCGCGGTTGCGTCTCCATAACCAGAATGTCGCAATGATATCTCCATACCCGGAGTATCGTACCTGGCAAAACTGATGTTGTGTCTCCCTACCCGGAGTGCCATACCCGGCAAAAGTGATACTGATGTTAGTGTGGGCCTCGCCCCTAGAGTGCCATACCCGGCGAAACTGATACTAATGTTGGTGTGGGCCTCGCCCCCAGAGTGCCATACCCGGCAAAACTGATACTGATAATGGTGTGGGCCTCGCCCCCAGAGTGGCATACCTGGAAAAACTGATACTGATAATGTGATGATTCATTTCAACATACTGTACCACCTCTCACGAGATAATCTTGATAGTCAAACATATTTTCCTCCTCAACGAGTGCTTCGCGTCGAAACCAGAGAATCTTCAAAATATTTAATACACTCAGATCCGTTCGTCTAAATGAATGATCTGAACTAGACTCTTAGTGTGTGTGTGTGTGCCAAGGCTCTTTCGCAGCTTGTTCTTTAAGCAAGCCAACTCGATGATTTCGTCTCAAAGAATTGGATCAGTGGGTGTAACCAACCTAGATGTCTTGATCACATTATGTGATTACTTCGTCATACTCAACATGATATGGTCTTCTTCTTTTTTATCTTGTCTCTTTCTTTTCATTTTGAACTTTCTTTTTTTTTTTTTTTTTTTTTCTTTTTCTTTTCTCTTTTTTTCTTTTCTTTCTTTCTTCTTTCTTTGACACACCTACCCTTTAAGGTAGCATTTCTCCTCATGGTGGTCCTAATACTCGCCCATGGGTAGCTTCACTTCACGCTTATCTGTTATAGGTGGTCTATTTTTTTTTTTTTTTCTTTTTTTTGCATTTGAGACTTTTTCTTTTTTTCTTTCTTTTTCCAAACTCTATATATCAAGAGCGTAAGTAAACCAGGGTGGACATCCAAGTAAGCGGTCATTCGTTGATCCAATATCTCCTCAACTAGTCATCTTGCCAACCACTCTGGCTTCTACTGTGAGATCCGTAATCAAGTGCTCATGAGTCTAGCCGAGATCAATCCATTCAGATACCGAACGAGAGCACGTCTCGCACTTATTGTTTCTAAGGTTTCTCCCTACAGCTAACAATGTCATCACCGGACATATGTCTAACTATCAAAGACTTCTCTTTTTTTTTCACTCACTTACTCCATGGAATTATTCCTTTCGACTACTGAAAATATAGGCTTCGCCCCCTATGATCCATTCCCAAAACTCATACTGATATGGGCCTCAACCCTGGGATTCCTTCCCAAAAACTGATACTGCGCTGTTGCTACTTATGATTGGCTTGTCTTTTCCGCTTTCTCTTATTCTTCTTTGAAACCTGTGATTACAACACAGAACAAACATAAAAAAGGAGTGCAAATACGTTACGTGTATGAATGCATGCATGAATGAACATCAGATCCCGTTAGCTTAGGTCTTCAGCCAATTCCCATGGTGACTGCTCAGTCTTCTCTTCCTCAGGCAAAATACTGCTTCAATCTATCCATATTGATCGGCTCGGTGAACTCATTCCCCTCTAAATCTGACAGTTTCACTGCTCCGCTTCCTCTTACTTTCTGGACAATGTAGGGTCCTTCCCAATTCGATCTGAACTTTCCTCTCAGGTCCGTTGTCGACGACCTCGACTGCTTAAGCACCAAATCACCCTTTTTGATCTTGGTAGGACGCATATTTTTATTGAATGCTCGAGCCAACCTTTTCTGGTATATTTGCATGTGATGTAAGGACTTCATCTTTTTCTCATCCAGCAGTGCTAACTGTTCAAATCTTTGCGCGACCCACTCTTGTTCAGGTAGCTCTGCTTATGCTATACCCGCCATGGACTGTATCTCAACTTCCACTGGCAATATAGCTTCCATTCCGTAGACCAAAGAATAAGGTGTGGCTCTTGTTGCAGTTCTCACAGAAGTTCTGTACCCCCACAAGGCGTACGGAAACTTATCAGCCCAATCTCTGTAATTCTCTGTCATCTTGGATAATATCGTCTTCATTGTCTTGTTGGCTGCCTCGACTGCCCCATTTGCTTGCGGTCTGTAAGGTGATGACTTGTGATGTCTTATCCCATACTTCTGTAACATCGCATTTGTTTCTCCCTGAAACTGGACTCCATTATCTGTTACCACATGGTGCGACATACCGTATCGACAAATGAGATTCTGAGCTATGAACTTTTCCATCTGCTTTGCTGTAACATTGCGAAATGACTCGGCTTCCACTCATTTTGAAAAGTAATCCACTACCACTACTATAAAGTGATGTCTATTCGATGCGTTCGATCGAATTTCTCTGATCATATCGATTCCCCATGCCGAGAAAGGCCACGGCTCTAACAACCCATGCAACTATGTGTGAGGCAAATGGTTCAAGTTACCGTGTGCTTGACAATCATGACAGTGCTTTACCAGTTTTGCGCAGTCAGCTTCCATAGTTGACCAGTAGAAACCTCGTCTTATTATCTTGTTGGACAAATTCAATCCATTCATGTGTGGTCCACATACACCGGCATGTACTTCTTCTATTACCTTCTGAGCCTCTTCTTTTCTCAAACACTTCAGTTGAATTCCATTCGCCTGTCTCTTGTATAGTTCTCCTTTCAGACTCACATACTGAGAAGCCAACTTCTGAATAGCTATTATGTTATTTCTGCTTGCTTCTTCTGGGAGTTCTCCGTGTTCCAGATATCTCTGAATATCATAGTACCAGGGTTTCCCATCGTTGACTTCCACCTCCAGGATTCTTTCCATCTCGTAAACCGGTTTGCTTGTTGTCGTCAGCACCAGAGGTCTCATCACCAACTTCACAGGATCTTCCCAAGTTGCGGCTAGTGTTGCCAATACGTCTACCATCTGGTTCTCTTCCCTGCGGCAAGTGCTGGAATTTACAGTCAGGGAGGGCATGTGCCAGATTCCTGAGATAGAACAAGTAGGGTTTCAATCGTTCTTCTTTCAACTCCCACTCTTCTTGCATCTGTCTGACTTCCAACATCGAGTCCATGTGGACCTCAACATTCTTAGCCTTCAAAGTTATTAATGCAGTCAATCGAAAGGCACATGATTCATACTCAGCCATATTATTGGTTACTCTGAACGTCAATCTCTTGGCCATAGGCAAAGATTCTCCTTCGGGAGTTACTATCACAATTCCAATTCCGGTTCATTTGCAGTTTACTGCTCCGTCGAAGTACATCTTCCATCCTTGAACTTTAATAGCTTGGATCTCCCCGTCTGGAAACTCAAACTTGTATTGATCTCCTTCTATCGGTTGTAATGCCAGGAACTCTACCACGGCTCGCCCCTTGATTACTTTAGAAGTGAGGTATTCAATATCAAACTCTGTCAGCAACACTAACCATCTACCCAACTTTCCAACTAACGAAGGCACTGAATGTAGATACTTCAAAGGATTCTCCTTTGCTACCACTTGGATCTTGTAGGATTGGAAGTAATGGCGCAATTTCCTGGACGCCCACACCACTGCCAAACAGATCTTCTCTACTTCCTGGTAACGGGCTTCATACGGAAGGATCTTCTTACTGAGATAGTAGATTGCATGCTCTACCCTCGTCTCATCTGATTGTACCATCATCACCCCCAGTGCTTCAGGTTCAATAGCCAAATACAGTACCAAGGGCTTGCCTGGTCTCGGAGGTCTCAAAATAGGAGGCTTCACTAAATATTCTTTGATCTTGTCGAAGGCTTCCTGACACTGCTCATTCCATTTCACTGGCTAGTCCTTCCTCAGCAACTTGAAAATAGGTTCATATACCGATGTCAACTTGGCAATAAACCGACTAATGTTCTGAATTTTTCCAAGGAATGCTCTGACTTCTTTCTCGGTCTTCGGTGGCGGTATCTCAGTAATTGCCTTGATCTTCTCAGGGTCTACTTCTATTCCTCTCATTCCCACTGTATGGCCTAACAACTTTCCTGACGTTACCCCAAACACACACTTCTTGGGGTTTAATCGCAAGTTATATTTGTCGACTCGCTGAAGGAACTTCTCAAGTGCTTCTATATGTCCACCTCTCATCTCTGACTTTACCATCATGTCATCCACATATACCTCGATCTCTTTATGTATCAAGTCGTGGAATAATATGGTAGCCATCCGCTGGTAAGTGGCTCCTGCATTCTTAAGCCCAAACGACATCACCTTGTAGCAATATATACCTCATTCTGTGACAAAAGCAGTCTTATGCTTGTCTTCTTCAGCCATAAAAACCTGGTTATATCCTGAGAATCCATCCGCAAATGAGTACATGGCAGATAAAGCCGCAATGTCAACTAGTCTATCTATATGGGGTAAAGGAAAATCATCCTTCGGGCAAGCCTTGTTGAGATCTCTGTAATCCACGCACATTCTAACTTTCCCGTCTTTCTTTGGTACTTGTACAATGTTAGCCAACCACTCGGGGTAATTTACCACTTCTAGAAATCCCACATCTATCTACTTTTTGACTTCTTCTCTGACTTTCTCGGCCCACTAAGGTCTCATTCTTCGGAGTTTTTGCTTTACCGGCTTCATGTTTGGATAAGTCAGTATTATGTGCTGGGCGATACTTCTGTCTACCCCAGACATGTCTTCATAGGACCAAGCAAATACTTTAGCATCTTTGACTAACATTCCTTCTAAATTCTTCCGCTCTTCAGCGGTAACTTCACTCGCAATTAAAAACTCTTTGGGACTTTCAGGCGTACCAAGGTTGAATGTGTTTTTTTTTGGTCGAGTTGATGTCAAATATACTCAAGTCATGCAAATTGAGACTCAGGCAAGTAAGCGAAATGAACGTCTTTATTGCTAGCAGATGCATGAATACATTCAAATAGATCAGGGAGATAAACATCTTCATCCTCCACAGATGATTCATCTCTCGCAACTGGGTCTTTCTCAGTTTCCACATTCTCCTCAAGGGTCAGGCTCTCCAGTGTCATCAGCTCTTCCTCCCACTTATCTTCTTCCTTCGCAACTTCTTCCGTCAGTGGCTTCTCACCCAGCATATCCTGAAAGATCTCAAATTTGGGCACCACGATCCCGTTGACCTCTACCGGTTCAGGCTCTCCCTGAAGCCTTTACAAAGCATTCTATCAGCTTCAACCCTTTCTTCCTAGCCTTTGGCTTTTCCTCGTCAGACTTGTATCATAAACCCCTATGGGTAGTCTGCCCCTTAACGTTTGGCAATGTTGAACCTTTACCCGGCTCAAAATTCATCTTCTCCATGATCCTAGCCACCTTAGGATCCACCCACTCCTCAAAAGTTGCCGACACTTGGAACCTTGTAAAAGGTTGTATTTCTAAAGCGGCCACAGCATTGTCTATCTCAGCTCGGATGGTGACAATCTCTCCTTCGTACGGGAATTTGATAACTTGATGCAGAGTGGAGGGCATGCCCCAAGCTTGTGAAACCACGGCCTTCCCAATAACAGAGCAAAAATGGCTGGGATATCCAGTACTGTAAACTCAACATCATCCTCAATTAGGCCCACTTTGACCATCGCGGTAAAAGTACCCTCAACTCCCCGCTTGCTATCATCATAAGCCTTGATAGTCATATTGGAGGGACTCAGATCTGCCGGCTTCATACCTAGCCTTGCCAAAATCTTCAAAGGGCATACATTAATGGACGAACCATCATCCACCATCACACAAGATGTCTTATTGCCCTTCACTTCAGCTCTGATGAATAAAGGTTTATTATGGTTCCTTCCCTCAGCGGGGAGTTCCTCCTCAGAAAAGGTTATCATCTGCAGAGCTTCCCTTTGCACTGATCCGACAAACATTGCAGGGTTGGCATCCTCCGACACTACTATCTTGTTCAAGGCTTCAACCATGGCTCGCCTGTGCTCATGTGATGAACACAATAATTCCCAGATGCTGACCTGGGCCCGGGTCCTCTTCAACTGCTGTAGCACTGCATCTCCCTCAGCATTCTCCATATTCTCTGCCACTTCCCTGCCTTCTGTCAATACTTCCTTACCCTTATCTACAGTATCACTATAAAATCGCACACTACGGGTCATCCCCTTCACTTCTTCCTCATCACTGCTCGAAAATTCCTCCCAAAAATTCTTCTTCTGCTTTGTTTCATCTTCACTGTTGTTATCCCAAATCCCCAGACAAAAGGCTTGATAGTCAAATGTTTGGAGGACAAGGTTTTCTGGTAGGCCAGAGTTAATCATGTAGGTAGGCGGGGGGACAGAGTGGTAGTTAGGCATGGGTTACGGTGTGTGTTTGGCTGTTCTTTCTCAGGGTCGGGATTTTACGGGAGTCAATTAGGTCTTGGATTTCATGCCTAAGGGCGGGCACAGTTGTCGGTGTCATGGCCGTGTTATTGGTGGAAGTGACAATGACGGTTCATGTTGAGGTTAGGTAGGGGAGGATTTGGGAGTGGTTTAGGTTCAGCATCGGGACTTACATGCAAAAAATGCAGTGCCTATAGTATCCCTACGTGATCATCATCTCCATATGACTGAAATGACACTTCCATCTTGACATCACACCCAAAATACTATGATTCTCAATAAACCCATAAGAGGCATACATGGAACTTGTTAAAGCCCCGGATGACCAAAACCAAAGCGTATTGATTGTCGCAAGTATTGGCGATGCAAGTCTCAGGTTAAGACCAAATACACCTACCCTGATTCGGATTCCCATAGACACATAGTCATACTACCAATGGGATTCTGATGGGTCTATCTAGAGTGAAGTTGTTTACGTACCATCGGTAAACAGAACCTCCTGTTACACTTGCATGAGTATCCAATACCCAAGTATATGAGAATTATGTTGTTACGCTTCTATAACGCACACAAGTGTAATACTAGCATATTTCGCATTATCGATGTCCAGTCTCGATAATACTACGACTAGGGATATTTAATGATTAAACCATTCTTGGATGATTACTGTCTCATATCTTATTAATCCGGAACTAATCATAAGGACTTTTATCATTTATATATTCAAGTAATCTAATTAAAAAAATGATAAAATAGCAATTTCCTTTGTCACATAGTTAATTTGTACAAAAACCACAATGTCTTTTACAAATAGTGATGCTATGGGTCATAATTATCCAACAATCTCCCACTTGGCCTCTAGCCAATCACTCAAGTATCTAACACTTGAACTATGTACATGTCGCGCAAACTTTTTCTTAGAAATAGCCTTCGTCAGCGGATCTCATATTGTCATCTGATGCGACTTTCTCGATCTTCACATCGCCACGATGTATGATCTCACGAATCAGATGGAAATGTCGAAGTACATGCTTGAATCATTGGTGAGACTGTGGTTGCTTAGTCTGCACTATCGCCCCGTTATTGTCAAAATACAAAAGAACGGGCTTAGCTTCTAACGGAACTACTCCTAATCCATTAGAAATTTACGGATCCAAACTGCTTTTTTACTGCTTCAGCTGCAGTGATATATTCCGCTTCTGTTGTTGAATCGGCAACAGTCTCTTGCTTGGAGGATTTCCAACTCACTGCTCCATTGTTCAAACAAAATATGTACCTGGATTACGACTTACAGTCATCTTTATCGGTTTGGAAACTTACATCGGTAAACCCAGTTACCTCAAGTTCTCCATTTCCATAAATTAAGAAAGCATCCTTAGTTCGTCTAAGATACTTAAGGATTTTCTTAACTGTAACCCAGTGACCATCACCTGGATCGGCCTGATAGCGACTACACATGCTCAAAGCATACGAGACATCAGGTCGCATACATATCATGGCATACATGATCGATCCGAATGCAGAAGCGAACGGAATCCGACTAATGTTGTCTCTCTCATCTTGAGTTTTAGGACATATGTCCTTAGAGAGAGAGACGCCATGTGACACTAGCAATAATCCCCTCTTAGACTGATCCATGTTGAATCTCTTCAACACTTTGTCAATGTACGAGCTCTGGGAGAGTCCAAGCATCTTTCTAGATCTATCTCGGTAGATCCTTATTCCCAGAATAAAAGCTGCTTCTCCCAGATCTTTCATGGAGAATTTTAATGAAAGTCAAGCTTTCACCAATTATAGCATGGGAATTTCATTGCCAATAAGCAATATATCATCTATGTAAAGGAAAATGAATGTCAGTGCGCTCCCACTAACCTTCTTATATACACAAGGATCATCTTTGTTTTGAATGAAATCATATTCTTTTAAGATCTCATCAAAACGTTGGTTCCAAGAACGCGATGCTTGCTTCAATCCATAAATGGATCGATTTAACTTGCAGACCTTGTTTGCATGTTTTGGTACGACAAAACCATCAGGTTGTTGCATATAAACATCCTACAAAAAGTTTCCGTTAAGGAAAGCGGTTTTGACGTCCATCTGTTATATTTCATAATCGAAATATGCAGTAATAGCAAGCATTATCCGAATGGATTTAATCATGGCAACAGTGAAAAAGTTTCATCGTAATCGACAACATGTCACTGACGATACCCTTTCGCTACAAGCCAAGCTTTGTACATTTGTATGTTGCCATCCATGTCGGTCTTCTTGAAGACCCATTTGCAACCAATAGGCTTTACGCCTTCTGGTTCATCAACCAGTGTCCAAACTTGGTTGGTATACATGGAATCCATTTCAGACTTCATGACATCTTGCCATAAAGCGGAGTCGATACCTTGTATCGCTTCCTCATACGTAGTCGGCTCATTATCCTCAATAAGATTAATATCTATGTGAGGTGAGATCAGAAACCATACCTATCAGGTTATTTTCTGACTCTCTCTGACCTACGCGGTTTCTGTGTATTAGAAGATTGTAGTACAGTCTCATCCCTGATGAACTGTTCATGTTCCGTTTGGGAATTAGTGTCAGGAACAATATCACTACAATTTTCATCGAGTTCTACTTTCCTCCCACTTACCACTGCATTTAGGAATTCCTTTTCGAGGAAAATCGCATGTAGAGCAACAAATAATTTATTATCTTGTGGGTGGTAGAAGTAATATCCTTTTGTTTCCCTAGAATAACCTACAAATAGGTACTTATCCGATTTGGGTTCAAGTTTGGTACCTTCCAAACGTTTACCGTATGCCCAGCATCCCCAAATCTTCAGGAATGAGAAAATCGGTTTCTTTCCTGTCCATATTTCATATGGAGTCTGCTGAACAGACTTTAACGAAACCTTATTCAAAATAAGTATTGCATTGTTCAATGCATATCCCTAGAAGGAAATTGGTAGCTCTGTGCGGCTCATCATAGACCTTACCATTTCCAATAAAGTTCGGTTTCTCCGTTCGGACACATCGTTTAATTGAGGTGTTCCAGGAGGACTCCACTGTGAAAGAATACCATATTCTTTCAAGTAATTGAGAAACTCATTGCTAAAACATTCTCCACCACGGTCCGACCGTAATGTTTTAATACTTTTACCGGTCTGTTTTTCTACTTCGTGTCGAAACTCTTTGAATTTCTCAAAGGTTTCTGACTTGTGTCTCATAAGATACACATAACCATAATGTGATGTATCATCCAAAGTAAAGGTTACAATGTATTCATATCCACATCTAGCCTATCTAGACATGGGCCCACATACGTCACTATGAACGAGGGCTAACAGTTCGGTGGCACGTGCACATTTACTGCTAAAAGGTGTTTTAGGCATTTTGACTAATAAACAAGATTCACAAACGTCATATGAATTTGGATCAAATCCTTCCAAGTATCCACTCTTCGAAAGTGTGGATATACGAGTCTTGTTTATGTGTCCTAGACGACAATGCCACATATAAGTTTCATCTTAGTTACTTAATTTAAGCATTTTGTTTGTCATGTTATATGTTTGAGATTGATTTATATTCCAAATATAAAGACCATTATTAACATCAGCACTACATATCTCAAAATCATTTTTATAAACAAAACACTCGGTGTTTCTGAAAACAAAAGTATACCTGCATTGGGTTAAACAAGATACAGATATAATGTTTCTAGTCAAACTAGGTACATAATAGCAGTCTCGTAAATTAAGTACATGCCCCGAGGGCAGTTCCAAAATGTAGGTCCCAACAGCTAAAACGGCGAATCTAGTCCCATTTCCAACTCAGAGGTCGATCTCTTATGAAGCCAGTCTCCTGCTAATCTGCAGATCCTAAACATCAGTACATATATGAGTACCATAACCAGAATCAAAAATCCAATTTTTAAAACTAGAAGTAGACATGTTTATTTCAATAACAAACATACCTGAAGCCGGAGCCTTGCCCGCCTTCACTTCCTTCATGTGCGCCTTGTACTCACGGCAGTCACGCTTCCAGTGACTCCGTTTGCCACACTATAGGCAGACATCTTGGGATTTTTCATTTGCCTTTCCAGAAGACTTCGATGATTTGGCCATGCCCTTTCTCTTCTTCTTCTTCTACTTCACACCTCCAGAAGCCTTCGGCCAAACCTTGGCATTCTGAGATGTCGAAGTGAAGTGCGTCTCGCGCTTCTTTCCCTTCAAAAGCTCTTTTTCTGCCTCTTTCAGCATTGTCATCAACTCTCCAAGAGTATTTTTTTTGGTTTATCATATTATAGTTCATGATGAACCCGCTCTAGTTGTCAGGAAGAGACTGTAACATCAAATCTATGAAAGTCCCAACCTCGAAGACTATCCTAGCTGTCCCAGCCGTTTGATGTTAGCAATCATCTATGATACATGGTGCTCAACAGATGTAACCTCTGACATGCGAGAGCGAAAGAGCTTCTTCTGCAATTCGTACCTCTGCGATCTAAGGTTAGATCGGTGAATATCCCTCAATTTCAACATCATTTCGTAGGGATCCAATCCCTTGTTTTGACGACAAAATTGTGGGGTCATTGTAACAAGCATGACAGATTGAGCAGTTGAGTTGTCATCATTGTGAGTCTTCCAAAGCTTAAGCTCAAGCAGCTGCTCAATTCTGGGCTTAGGCCCAATAGGTCTCTCTATCGAATAGAGCAATCTCTCAGCCCCCAGGACAATCCTGAGGTTAATATCCCAGTCAGGAAAGTTTGCACCATTAAAGACATTTTCGCCCATGATAATGTCCCTAACATTGACCTTTCCAGCCATCTTAATTGCAATAGTCTAACTATTCAATTAACGATTTTGGGTACAGTCCAACTGTTACAAGAAAAATAATAAAATATTAGTCCAACTAATATAAATATATAAAATGATGAAAGTAATTTGAAAGCGCGTTTTTGACATGTATTTGAACGAAATTGCAAATTCAATACTGGCCTCCCACTATTTTTCGGCGAGCCTCTAACCCTCGGTTGAGTACTCGGGAAACTTAGTTTCCTAGTGGGCTAGGATCCCGTTAAATAACACACAATCTTGACTTTGGCCAACAAGCTGTATGATATTTAACTAGGCAGATCTCTAAGATCAATTGGATCTCATCTAATTCCTAGATCTGGTAGGTGGACCTCCAAGTCCGAAACATATATACAATATATATGTCAATATATCCAATATATTTCCTAACCTTTTCCTCTGAATCAACTAAGTCTTGGCTTTGGCTCAACAAGATTAATGATTCCAGTTAAGCGGGACCCATTGACAGTGGGAAAGCTTCATAATCCATATCGATGAAC